>JARHVA010000270.1:120000-317500 GCA_037957365.1 Torreya grandis
ATTCAAGTTGGTAAGTTGGTTGTAGAAGATGATAAGAGTCAAACTATGGTATAGAGACCTGAGGTATTAAATACTAAGGAGACTAATCATATTGTGTCCAAGAGTCTTGATGGATTAATTGTCATTGTGGGAAAGGGATCAGAAGTGAAGGAAAGTCAAGTGTTTTTATTGTCAGCATTTGTTGAAAAGTTTGAAGTAGAGAATATGTCAATTGTCTAATTAGAAAAGGAAAAACAAAAGTTAGTTCAAGTCAAACTCAAGGAGAAAGCCAAGGTGTTGATTGAGGCTAGTTTTAATCCTTAGAAGAATAAGAATAACTATCAATATCATATGACCAAGGAGGAAAATGAATATAAGGAGTTATGGGAAAGTCCTAGTTTCACATTGTTCTAGGACATTGTGGGTTAGGGTGTCTCTATCTAGGCTTCAAGGAGACACTTGTCAGTCATAAGAAGCTAGGTGGTTATCAGATATTGTTTGACGAAGTGGTATGAAAATAAGGTATGTTTGTCAATTCTTTTAATATATCTATTTGTTAAAGAAAATAAGTTTATGAATAATCTTAGTGGTCTTATCTTGAGAAGGAGTTAGCTTGTTGTTCATGGTTTGGATTCTCTAGTATAAAGGTGAATTTCAAATATCTATCTACATATTAGTTTATGGTAGATACCAAGTGAGCCTATAAATTGAAGGTATTTCTTCTAGACTTATGTTCTAGATCTTGCTAAGACTATTAAAGACTTGATTGAATAGTTGTGTATTCCATAGAAGTTTATAATGTTCTAAAGATAATATATCTCTATATGAGTATTGACAATGATTAGATAGTATTTGAAGACTTGTTGAATATGTCATATGAAGTATGAAGTTAGTGGGAGCTTTGTAATTGGTTAGGTCATAAGATCAGAGGACTGGGTAGTTGAATCTAAGAAATAAGGTGTGGAGAAGCAATTTTTTATGCTCAAGATGATAATGCCAATCAAATAAGGTTGTTGGTTAAGGGGGAGCAACAACTTCATGAGTTTGCTCTAGAGGTTTGTGAAGACGTTGTAATACAGGGTCAAAATGGGTGGTTCTAAGTGGCCTAACAAGATTTACGCAATGTCAAGAAGTGTTTGATTCTCAAAAAGGTCTATGCACTTATTTTTGATGTGCTCCAAGCTATTTAATGGTTTGAAGGTATGTTTTGTGCCAGTTGAAGATTTTTTAGTGCTCTCAATTTTCTTAGTTTTTTGGCTTAAGAGTAAGTAGGCCTAAAATGGGTTATAAGAAATCTATGTTCCTGAAGGTGTGAAGCCTCAAATCTTGGTCTAGAGGTGCATGATGGTTGTCTCTAGGTGTACAAGATGTTTCAAAGGTAGACGTTGATTGGAAGGTGTTGTGTTAATATTGTTTGTTTTGAGATTTTAAGGTTTTGGGCTTTGCTAGAAAAGTGATATGCCTTATGAGTTGAGGTCTAAGGCATATTAATATGTTGAATGGGCCAAATGGTTTTTCAATTACAAATTCACAAAGATTTGAAGGTTTGTGATTTTCAAGTTAATCAAGTTTTTATCAAATTAGAGGCCTCATTGGGTATTTGGTTTTTGAAGGAAGTATGTTGTAGATTTTGAGATAGTTATTACAAATTGATGTGATTGAGGCTTCATATGAGATTGCTATAGATATGAAGTTTCATGTTTTGAAGATGTATCGACTACAAATTATGGGATCTACAAAGTTCCAGGTAGGGCTACAAGGAGGCTAGATAGGCCTAGTTTGAAAAAGAGTGATTTTTGCTCAATTTCTCCAAAAGGAGAAAGGTATGTTTATTTCATGGAGAGTTTTTAGGTTGATTGAGATCATTTTTTACTATTTGGAGAGTGGCATGAAGTTATGTTGATGATCCTTGAGGTGGTTTGAGAGAGAAGGTTGGTAAGCTTGTGAGGTGGTTCTTCATGGTGTATGGAGATCTAAAGATGCTCAGAAGATGCAATTGATCAAAGTTATTAAGGGGAATCACTGTCATATTTTTATTGATATGTTCCATAATATTTTAGTATTATTATATTTTTTGTTCATTTGTTGCAGTGTTTGGTTGAAGAATGTGGGCATGGAGTAAGAAGAAGTTGTTAAGGCAACAAATGGTAGGATCAAGGTAAGGGGGAGTTTGTACTATATTTATAAAATGGTATAATACTATTGGTATTATTTTACGACCTCATGATCATTTTATTCCCACTTTGTCATTATGTCAAAGGGGGATAAAGTTCTTGTTGTGGGAGTGCTTGAAGATAGAGAAGGTGAGTTGTATATTGATATATATGATGGGTTTTGACATCAATGACAAAGGGGGAGATTTTTGGAGAGTTTTAAATGATGTAATGATGATGTCATGGTGTTTTCATAGTGAGTGTATGAAGTTCCTTGATAGCTTAAGTGACAATTACAAAGTGTGCAATGTTCTTGTCCTAGCGTGCTTGAACTTGGCTTGGTTGATCTTCAGATTTGACATGGGTCGAGATGGTTAAGGATGAGTATGTGATTTAATCATGTAAAATGGGTATTATAAGAGGTTTTATAATATTTTATTCCTTATTTTTATGATTTTAATTCATTTATTAGTCCATTGTTTTCATCTAGACATGTTGGGTCTAGTGGCAGAAAATTTGAGTAAGCAGTTTGATGATGTCATAATTGACATGTGTGAATGAGTCAAGGGGAGTTGGTCATACGGTTGTCATCACATTAGTCCCTAGTTGATATATATATATATATATATATATATATATATATATATATATATATATATATATATATATATATAAATTCATGCATCAAATCATGGTTAAATATATGGGGGTGCAAAGTTGTCTTCTCAGACAAAATTCACCAAGTTCCCATATTTAGCCAAATTTGTAAAGTGTTTAAGACGAACTAAGCAAGCATTATGATGGTGTCATATCTCACACATGTGGATGTTTCAAGAAAATGTGATCATATGGTTTTGTTCAGTTTTGATCATATTTTATTTAATATAAATTTAAAATCATGCACTAAAGCACATCAAAAGATATGCATGTTCAAAGTTGGTCTCCCAGACAAGTTTTAAGCATAGTTGGCTCTATGATAGAATTTTTTGAGAAGGCATTTTAATGGTGATATATCTATCACATGTGAAGGTTATAGGATAATTTTTTTATATGGATGGATTATCCTATATAAGGAGATAATATGGTCTTAATTTGAGATTATGCATCTAAGTGCAAAAGAAGTTATTGAGGTTCAAATTAGGCTTTCTAGACATATCACAGTTGGTCCCCATATTTAGTCAATTTAAATAATGTTAAAGATTTTGACATAGTGGAGATATAGTGTCTCATGGGAGTTCTAATAGTGAAGATATATAGTTTTTATCAGGTCAAAGAGGTCAAATTGTTTGTTGGTTAAAAGAGTTAAAGATTAGGACCAAATGAAGATCCAACAATACACTGATGATCATATAGATCATGATCTAATGGTGGGTATTGATCAAGATGGTAAGAAGTGTTCAAGGTTTAATGAATAAGAAAAGATAAATGATTAAGGATATAAAAATGATTCAGTGTTCAATATATTAATCGAATGGTGATCATTGCTAGTTAAAGACCTGGTTGATCTGTAGAGATCGATGGTGCACGATACATAAACATTGCAAGATTATATGAGATGTGGTCAAAGTAACTAAGGTTTAACATTTAAGCATTATCATATATACATTAAAATTTATAAAATATTGATGGTGTGATACTAATCAAAATTTTAGAGGACATGAGATGCGAGTATAGTGTTCGATGTTTAACTGTGGTTGTTGACATTTAAATATTTGAATTTTACAAAGGGAAAAACCAGTCTATGTTTTTTTGGATCATATCTTTCGATCTAGATAGAATTTGATTAAGTAGTAAAAATAAAAGTGGTATAGGACTCCAAGGAACATCTAAAAATATTGATTTAAAGATCTAAAAGTGTGCACAGATAAATATATTGAGCTTTAAAGTTGATTGTGTGTTTATGTTTATTTTGCATGTAACCCAAGAAGGGTAATTAAACTTATTTTGATATTGATTCGATATATCTTGATGAATTGGTGATTGTGGAATGTTTTATAATTAATGAGGATGTTTTATTTTAATTTATAAGGTTTAATCAATTGTATATAATGTGAACAAAGGTTTTTAAGTTGACTATGTTTTCATTCATAATGGTTGTGTGTGCAGAGAAGTGTTTGAGCTAATTGAGCTTTAGTAGAAGAATGTTTTTGAGACTATGATAATTTTAGGATGTCTAAGGGGACATAAGTAGTGGACCCATGTATTTTAAAATGGTCATTTGTTCTTTATTTTCTTAGAGATTTATCAAAAAGGTGAATGGGTCTAAATAGGACCTAAAAGTGACTTAGACCTATTTGAAAGTGGATTTTGCTTAAGTGTGACCCATGTGAGATGCCTTAAGGGTAAAGGCATGTTTTTTGGATGATAAGGAAAGATTGTAATCTTGTTAATTCATATAGCTCTATATATAGTGAAATCAAAGATAGTGATTTCTAATTTTTCATGTGAGAGATTTGTAGAGGTTTGAGTATGGACAATATTTGTTGAAGTGAAGAAAAGAGGAGATTGAGTGTGCCCAAAGGTTGGGTTGATGAGAAAATAAGATTGAGGACTCTGTGTATGACCTATAGGTCATAATTATGATGGTATAATAGTGTTTTTTTAGGTTAAGATGAGCGAAGAGGCTTGTGTCAATGGAGTAGAGTTAAGAGTTGAGGAGCAAAGAGAGGAAGTGGACCCCTAAATTTTTGTACAAAGTATTGTTCCATTTTTGGCATGTGGCACGGAAGGACCATTATCCATTTTGATGCAAGTATAAACATGTCATGGGAGGACCATGGCATAGGAGGACCATGGTGTGAAGGATTATTATGGCATGGAACTTGCCAAGCATACAAGAAAAACAACACATGAGACCCAATGCAAGAGGAAATAATCAAGGAAGAACATCTCACGAGGGACCTGGGAATAGAGGACTCAAAAAAAATGGGAAAGATTAGGGGATCACAAGGGAAGTAGAGCATGAGGAATGTGGGAGTAGTTAGATGAATAAATCAAGTAGAACATTTATACCCCATTGATTGAAGAACACATATTAGCCTGTGAGGAATGAAATACTTGACTACTAGAACATAACATAGAGCAAACATCTAGGGGTATAGAGGCCCAATTATATAGGAATAATCAGTCGTAAGATCCATGACTCTCAACCTAATTGGAGTCTGTGTGCCATTTTTTGATATTAAGTTTAAATATTGACACTTGGATAGGGAAAAAAAGTATAAAAACCCCTATTATAATCATGTGCAGGTCTAGACCGTTGGACAAGATATAACATTCTATCTTGTAATCTGTTAAGCAATCAATGAATAGTTGGTATTTTAAATAACATGTGATGATTCGTGAACATTCTAAGTGTCAAATAATGACTATGATTTATTTCAAAGTCACAAGTATCTTTTCATCTTATTGCTACTATTGAATAGTAATGGTGATCCTAATTATCATAGAATCTAAGTCTAGAACAATAAGAATAATAGTGTTATACCTATGGTATTGAAAAACTTAAGATTTGTGTTATAAGAGATGAACAAGCATATAACATCATGATTCAAAGCCTTCATGAACTAGTATTTTATTGTGTACTTCAAGTGATTGTGTGAGACTTACCCCTCATTTGATAGGGCTAGCATGCTAGCCTATTGGGAAAATGATTCAGTGCCATTATGGAGTTAACTATAAGAACCCCAACATTTTGGTTCCATTTTGAGACCTAAAGCAATTAGAACATGATTATGGGAGATGTTTGAGTGCATTACATTAGAGAATATTGAATAATGGATTGCCAATATCGAAGTCAACTTTATGGTTCCATATCTTGAACCAGGAGTTTCTATATGGCAGTGGGTAGAGTACAATATCTATAGCTCTTTGTATAATTTTTTTTTCTAAAGTCCCTAATCTCTTACATTCTTGAATCTTAGCATATGTTGCAAGATGATCCTGAAATCTTGGTGAAGGGCAAAGGAGTTTAGCATGACTTGAAGTTTCTTAGATGTGAGTAGTTAACTATTGGTGGAAAGGTATTCAACATAGCTAAATTTTGGAATACATAGTGACCACCTATTCATGTCCTGAGGAAGCAAAGTTCCAATTCCTATTGGAGTTGAGGGGACGATATCTTTCATCATTTGCTTTCTAGGTCAAGAAGCTATTTTTTGACCTTGGGTTGGAGACTCTACTCATGGAAGGCTAAAATCTCTTGTGCATGAGCCATACATTTGGAAGGGAAGACTAGGGGTTGATTGAAGATTATGGGTTCAACATGGTAGCAAGCCAATGAGCGTTATAGAAATGAAAGTATGATAAAGCTCGATAGAGGATTATGAGAGTTAGCGGTACAAGAAGAGTTCAAGAAACCTTAAGGAGTGTTGTAAAGAGTCGTAGGGAGGTAGACATGTGTGAGGAGCCCATCACTTTCAAACCACTTCCTTTGCCACTTTTACCTTTTGGAGAAATGAGATAGACTGTAGGTGATGAAGAACCAATTACAAATCACCCAAGCTCCCCCACCATAGTGCATGCTCATGTCTTTGAGTTAGATAGAATACATATACAAAATTGGAATATAGACATCACAGAGTCAAAAACTGAATAGGTAAGGGAGACTAAAATTAGGCCATTAGTTAATTATCCAGAATCTTCATTATCTTTCCCTCTTTAAGGGGATTCTATGGCATAGTTTAGGATGCTTGGTGGAACTAGCCATCAATGCTAGAGTATAGGACCAAACTTAGGAAATCAATAATCTACCATGACCCTACCTACATGTACTACTACTAGAGGTGCTGAAGGAAGATTAGGAGGAACTAGACCCCCTCTTGGAATCGGAGGTAGATCTACTCAACAACCAATTGCTCAACCTATAATGATCTATTATGAGATGAGATTGCATTTTCCTAAATATCATGGGGTAGAGAATATAATTAAACATTTCCATAAGGGAAAATTAATCTAGAGAGTGTGTGACATCACATATTCTAAGCTAAAAATAATTCAATTTACAACCACACTTTTAGAGTGCACACATAAATGGTATCACAAATTCAACCCTCAATAAGTAGTTGTTGACTATAACTAGCTCAAAGTATCCTTCTTGCAAGAATTTGATATTCCTGAGTTTGAGCAACAAAGTATAGCAACATTGATAGACATAAAGTAAGGACTTATAGAGAGCATACGTAAATATGATACACAGTTTAAAACCTTGATTTCTAAATTATCATTTGAAATCAATCTTGCTTAGCATGTACAATGGTTTGTGGGAGCACTATTATTACCTTTCTATCAGACCTTGTCACAGAGAACCTTCACCAGCATGCATGAGGCTCTATAAGTCACCTTCTGTGTTGAGCTAGTTAGAAGTATGGATACTAGGATTAGCCTATTTATGGAGGCATAGATAAAATCCATGTCATCTCAACTTGAAAAGTTGAGGTCAAATAATGCACATGAGAAATGTAGTGGTTTGTGGTGTACTGACTATGAAACTAAAGGGCATACAAGAAGTAACTGCCTATGCAAGAACATCCACACAGTCCTGAAACAAACTTGTGAGATCTATCATGAGGGACATGATGTCCATTCTTTCCCTCTTTTATAGAGGGATGTAAATAATAAAGTGTCTAAGTATTTTAATATTTACAATGGCTACACTCATGATACTAGTGATTATCGATTGATAGATTAAATTCATGAAGATCAAATGCATAGTATGTGTTAAACCTTGAATGCCAATACTCAAGAAAATGGTGGATATCATGGGTGAGGGAGAGGGTGAAGATGAGGTAGTGGCTAGTTTCCACCAAGAAATTTCTAAAAATTTAAGTCACCAAAACACTATCAAAGGTATTTCCTAGAGTACCCAACCTGTGCATTTTGCAAAAGGATAATCAATTGGAAGGGTGTCCTGGTCTATATATAGTTATCACTAAGGACCATAATGAAAAGGGTGTTGGTATAAATTACATGGATAAACCATAATATCATGCATGACCAACCATCCCCATAGTGCATCAATTAAATATCAACACTTTTAGTGGGGGTCAGACTCAGTCAACCAACCCAATCGAGAAGATACATCAAGAAGAACCATGGATAAGGAAGTACCTTGATATGTTGTATAAAAAGGATGTCCTTTAAGATACAATATCATTGGTTTGATATCTCCAAGGTATGATTTAATACCTCCAAGAAAAAGATGTCGCAAAATGTACCATAATGCAAAGGGAAGCTGAACCTCTAGTGGTGCGGGATAATTTTCAAGAACTATGCAAATGTATGCTCGATGAAGACATCATTCCCCATCTTAGCACCTAGTTTAAAGGTCAAGTTGACCTACCAAACAAAGTCCACCCTCACTTCAATTTTCAAAGTGAGGATTTATATTTAAATCATGCCTGATGATAGGAAATTCATACTTCCTCTTCCATAGAAGATGGAGAGAAATTAGTTAATGTTGTTATTAACATATGGGTAATCCAAGATATTCTAATAGATACTAGCATGGAAGTGAATGTTCTCACTAAATATGCTTGGAAAAAAATATCTAGTCTAGCCTTGTAGTCCTATACTCATATCTTGTTCATGGTGAGTAAAACTTGAGTGTATCCTATTGGAGTCCTTAAAAACACCATCATTGACATACTTGGGGTTCCCTTCAAAGCAAATTTTGAAGTTTTGGAGTTAGTAGAAGCTGATGACTATCTAGTGTTACTGGAAAGGCCTTGGTGCTATGAAAATCATGTAGATGTGAGCTTTAAAAAATGATACATTATCTTTGATATCATTAATCAGTACATGGTAATACCCTTAGACCTAGCACAGGGACCACCCTATCAAGCCTATGAGTTCTAATGAAGACATTAATAACCTGTATAATTTAACTGCTCGACATGATGAATAGCACGATCCAGTGCCAGATGGTATTCTCCACTAGATAGATAACCAATGTATCTTAGATACTATAAGTAATGCTTGCAACTGTTGGGCCCAGGGTGAGTTGATCTCACTAGAAGATTGTGTATCACCATATATAGAGGAAAAAGAATCCCTCACCAACTCCATAAACATCAAAATTTTGTGTGCCTCATGGGTTTATCAATGTAAGGACCACTGGAGGGACCACCACTAGAGAGACTTGATGAATTTACATAGTTTCAAGGATGAATGGAGGTGCATGATTTTTTCTAGTGCCTAAAACAATTATATGATATCAAAAATGAATGAATGAGGTCATGAGATCACATTTTTATGGCACCACTGCCATATGGTGGTATACTCATAAAGAATGCCTTTTATATTGGGATCAAGTGCGATCTGATCTACATCATAGATTTCACCATGATAATAATATCAAGGGCACACTTAGTTACAATGGCATGAAAGCACTTGACCTCACCTTGAGGCTTGTGAGACAATATGGTGAGTTGAGGAAATATTCTTACAAGAGTACCTCTAGGTCCATGCATTTTATGGGACTTTGTGCACTTGGGCATGGGATTGGTACATTTATGAATAAAGACACATGGGTACTAGATAATGGCAGTTATTAAAGGAAAACATGATGTCAACACCTTATTAATTTTCACCAAGGATGGACTTGTGACTCACCCTTTAAGCCATGCATGAAGTAATCATTGGAGATCCAAGTCTCATCAAAAATTGGTTGTGCCTTATTCATTAGGAACTTTAAGAACCATTACATTTATTCACTGAGATTACACCATCAAAAGTTCCTAATGAATAACTCCATAAAGATATACACATGAGAAAGCAAAAACTCATCTTTCAAGTAGTTGAAGGTGAGGGGTCTACTTAACTCGACCCCTTGAACAACAATATACGAGTCCCTACGAGTATTAGTTCATGAACTATTTGGGACACAATCTCTCTAATAGACAACCCTTATCATGAGCCCATTCAAACTATTTAACTTAACATTGGCATGAAGTAAGAGCCTAAGATGGATACAATTGGAAATTATTGGACTGAGACAAAAATCTCACAAATTTTTTAGTTACTGAAAGAATATCAAGATGTATTTCCAATGAATTATAGAGAAATGAAAGGAGTTCACCTATCTCTATTGAAGATGCACATAAATCTAACTAATGATTCTTACCCAATGAAGAAACATCCATATAGGATGAATCCTAACCTCCGGGTGTGCATAAAAGAGATGGATAACATGCTCCACATTAGAGTAACTAATCCCATTGATGAATTTGATTAGGTGTGTCCAATGGTAATCAATATCAAAAAGGGAGGGCATATCTAGATCTATGTGGATTATCATGTTTTAAATGCATCTTATGTGACAGATCCTTTTCTAGCATCTTTCATAGAGGAAATACTAGAAGGTGTTCCTAATTATGAGATATACTCTTTTACCAATAGGGTCTTAGGGTACCAACAAGTCTAGATTCAAGATTAATTTTGCTATTAATGAGGATCTTCTACCTATACCATCATGCCTTTCAGGTTAAAAAATGCCCTGAGAGTGTTCTCATAGATAGTAGTTGAGGCTTTCAAAGATTGTATCCATAAGTTTCTCTAAGTCTACTTAGATGACTGGATGGCATACGAGCTGATCAAGGACCATTGTGCCAATCTAAGGCTCATGTTTTGTGCACTGTTGAGTGTTCCAAATTTCCCTGAAGTTAAAGAAGCATCTATTTATAATAACTTTTGGTGTACTCCTTTGGCATATCATTTGTAAGGAAGGACTCCTGGTGGATCTAGCCAAGATCTCCATTATTATATTTTTGCCAATGTTCAAGACTCAACATGAGGTACAGGCCTTCTTAGGTCACATAGTCTACTATAAAAGGTTCATTCAAGGTTATGCTAAGATTGTAGTGCCCCTAGAAAAGATTCTAAAGAATAATGAGTAGTTCATATAGACTAATTATTGCAAAGTTGCCTTTGAATCACTCAAATCAAGGTTAGTTATTGCTCCTATCTTGTAGTTCCCTAATTGGACAAAGCCTTTTCATGTCTATGTTGATGCATCTAGGATGGCATTCAGTGTGATACTTATATAACCAGGTGATGGAAACATGGATCACCTAATTTAATTTGATAGTAGGAAGTTGACCTCGATTGAATGAAACTATACCACCATAGAGTGTGAAGCTTTATCTATGGTTTATGCTCTACAAAATTATAGGTAGTACCTTCTTTCCACCCCATTTATATTCTATACAGACCATGAGGCCTTGAAATATCTTGTCAACAAGCTAGTACTACATGGAAGGATATGCCTTTGGATTGTCCTCTTTCAATAATTCTAGTTTTTTGCAGTAGTAAAGCCTAGGAAGACCAATTGTGGACCTGATCACTTTCTCAAATTGAAAATGGATAACCCTCACATGCCATATAAGATTATGTTCCTAATGTACAACTTCTTAAATTTTCTTAAGTACTTGAAGAGCTAGAGGATATTGTAGTATACCTCAACAATGCCTTTGCACCTGGATTTTTATCTTCATAGGAGAAAAAGTAACTTATGGTCTATGCTACACCTTATCAATTCATAATAGGTGATCTATAAAAAATGAACTGTGATGAGGTTCTTTTCTATTGTGTAATACAACATGAATGCCTTGAAGTTCTCCAAGAAGTACATGAAGGTATTGCTAGAGGGTATTATCTAGAGAGGCTATTACATGTAAGGTGTTGCTTGCTAGACTCTAGTGGCCAACTTTATTCAAAGATGCAAAGACTTATGTTAGGCAATGTGATGTGTGCTATTGCGTAGGAAAACCTAAAAAAAGATATGATATGTTTTTTCACCCTATTACTTCTCAAGAACCATTTGAAAAGTGGGTTATTGACTTTATGGGACCTATCACTCCAATAGGATGATGAATGGGCTTTTGTTACATCATTATAGCAACTGACTAGCTCATGCACTAGGTTGAAGCAGCACTAACAAAAGATTGTACTATAGTAACATGATTTATCTAGGAAAACATTATAACATGGTTCAAATGTCTCCTAAATTTCACTAGCAATTGTGGCACCCACTTCTTGAATGAGATGATTCACATATTGTTAGCCAATTTCATGATCACGTACCATAAGATGACACCACACAACACATAGGACAATGGAATAGATGAATACTTCAATAATATCCTTGATACCACTTTGATAAAAAAAATTAATGTTAGCTAGAGTGATTGGGATGATAGATTATCTATGGTACTTTGGGCCTACTGAACTACATACATGCACCTTAACAAAAGTACACCATTCAACCTAGTATATGGAAAGGAAGTGGTCATACCAATGGATTTCCTAGTGTCATCTCTTTAGATAACATGTATGGGAAACTTCGATGATTAAACCTATTTGAAAGCTCAACTTGATGAATTTATGAAACTAGATAAGGCTCGATTCCTTGCCCACTAGAGTCAAGTTGTTGAGAAATGTAAATAGAAAACATGGCATGATTTCCATCTCAAGAATAAAGTATTTTCTCTAGGCATGAAAGTTCTCTTGTATGATTCCATGTTCACACATAACCTTGGGAAGCTCTGCATCCATTGGGATGGACCATAGATAGTTCATAGAATTTGACCTATTGGAGATTGTTGGCTAAAGCAAATGGATGGATAATTTCTCCCAAGACACTATAATGGGAGTCATTTTTGGATATATTGTGATTCTATTTAGTTCAAATTTTTTAATCAATAAGTCTTAAGGCCATTAGGTTAGGATTTACTATTTTTAATAAAACATATTGCCCTTGAGGCATGTAGCTCTTTAATGTAATTTGAGTTTGTGTTTGTGTTTTCATGGAGCACCATGAACCCTTTAGTATGGGATAAGGCATCATGCATATGAATACAAGACATGAGATGCAGGTGCACAAGTTCCAAAGGCACAAGAGTCATATATGGTATGCAAGTGATTAAGGGTATGTGAGTCATTGAATGCACTTTAAAATTATTTTGAAAGGTTCATACCATTTGGGTGATAGATATCCTCCACTTCATAAGAAATGTGGGATAGTTGTCATCCACTTCCAATAAAGGTGTGAGAAGAAATGGACCATTAATGTGACAAAGTTAGTTATGGTGAGAAGCATGCAAGTGGAATGATGGGACAAATTGGCTAAGGCACTTAATGTTCCCTACAAGATTTGAAGTATGAAGGCCATTAAAAGATATGAATTAATGATGAAGTGACAAGGGGAAGTAAAGAATTAATAAAGGTAAATCCCCCTCGCATGGCCTATAAATAAGCTTTCCAAAGACATTTTATACTTTACCTTGCTTAAATCTTTGAGTGCTAAGTGTGATCAATGAACTGAACTATAGATAATGAGACCAATTTTATTGTAGAATAGAGTAATTATAAAGTTCATAAAAACATGACAGGGGTTTCCAGGTAAAGAAGAGAGGTTTTTAAGTTTAGACTTGGGTGTAAGACTAGGGTTTGTTGAAGTTACAGGTTCCAAGTTCTACCATTATTCAAGCATGAAGATTGAGAGTTGAGGTAAGTTAGATCATCAATCATGAACTCTTTTATAAATGTGGGATGGATTTAGGTTAACCTTTGTGCACCATGGAGGGTAATGTAACTAAAGAAAAAGGCTAAGAGACTTTAAAAACTTCCAACCATACCTGAAGAAGAGGTGAGTAGAGGAGCCTAGTTTACTATAAGAGGAGAAGTTTTGAGAGGCTCAGAAGAAAGACCAAAATTGCAGTACGTGGGAGTCTAGAGAAAGAATGTGGAATAAGTAAGTGAGAGAACATAAGAAAAGATGGTGAAGAAGGGAAAGTAGGTGCATACCTCTTCGTCACAAAATGCCACAACATCTCCCTATCTATCTTTGTTAATAGAAGAAATGTAGTACCCAGATTTAGTTTTACATTTAAAAAATTAGGTCTCCAAGGTGTCGACCACCACAATTTTTTACTATAACCACCATCAACTATGAAATGAAGTAGAGCTACAAAATGACTACCAAGTCTAGATCAACAACACACAAAACTAAGTGGTTTATGATTTGTCCATCAAAGACCAATTGGGCAAGGCCAACCTCTTCCAACTCTTTAAACTGCCATACTTTAGCAAGCCTATTAAGTTAGTATAGTTCTTCCTCTCATGCATTCATGAGGACTACATCTACTTTGTGGGGCACAAAATGAAGATCAACATAGAGAGGGTAAGTAAAGTCATGAGGTTTCAGTGCTCAGGTGTTAATGTGTTGGATGACTTGGTGGATATGGAGGGGATCTAGTAGATCACCATTATGTTATTGTAAAAAAAATAGGGGCATGTGATGCATATAATAAACCTATATGATCCTACCCTTAGGGTCATAGTGTGAATCATTTCCACCAAGGTTGAAGGGATCAATTGATAGGAGGTGGATATGGCCCACCTACACATTACTCAACAAGTGGTCTAGGGTACACAATACAACTAGGAATTGTATTTTTCCTAGAAGATAGCTAAATACATAAATAATGTGAAAACAATTCCTAAGTATAGGTTTATTTGAAGAGAAATCCTCTTATTGTTGGTTTCTGATAAGATCAGGTGCTTGAATATAGTTTATGATCATTAATGTGGGTGTTACCCCCACTCATAAGTCCCCCACCAAGTGATAAATAGCTTTCACCTACCCTTAACATACAATTTGAATATGAGGTACTAGTTGGATGGGATGAAAGTAGCTTTCAATAATGAATGGTGCATTCCCAAGGATTTTCCCCCAATCGTAGATCAAGCAAAATTCACTGTGAAACAACACTATTTTTTGGTACACATTTGAATGAGCCCTTTGGGATAAATTTTAGCATGGATTAAAATTATATATACCTTCTTTACATGCTACTTCATTGATTCTATCAATAAGATTTATGACGCATAACCAATTAGGCTGTAGCCAGAATAGATCGATGCAAAGTGCCACACCCTTTGGAAGATGTTCATTTATCCATGAAAAAATCCTTCATAGAAAGGGGAGAAATGGACTTAATTGATATTAAGGTTAAGAATATCCTAGTTGAGGATCAAGTCAACAACCTATTTTACATGTTACGCCCTTACCAGTACCCTCAAGATGGAGATCCTAAGGAAAGGTTCCCCCAAGAACCATAGAAATAGAGGAAGTAGCCAAAACTAAGTGTCATCAAAAATGGGTATTATGCCCCTCAAAAATGATAGAAGATATTAGATACATATCCCTCCCAGCCTAATACTTCTTGACCATCTATGCCACATCCACCTCTACCTCACCATTCACCATCTCCACCTCATCCTTTACCTTCACCACCTCAACCATCTCCATCTCACATTTCATCACCATCTGCTTCATCTCCACCTTCTCATTCCACTCCTTCCCACTCACCTACCCCAAACCCTTCATCTCCTCATCCACCTTCGCCACCTTATCCACCTCCATGACCACCTTCACCTCCACCTTCTCTAAATAATACCACAAAATTAGCACCACAACACCCTCTAAGTCAAGCACCCCAAACAACCCCTCTGAGGAACATATTCATAATTTAGGATTAAACTCAGAGAAGACTCCATCCCCAATATAAGAGGGCCCATATAGTGATCAAATTGATATTAATGCAATGGAAGTAGATGAGATGGCCTAAAAAATCCATCAAGATGGTGAACTTAAGTGAGACCCAAAAACGGGAAAGGGTCCAACTGAGGGGGAACAAGAACATATAGGGTTTTCCACTTTACATTAATGATACCAACTCAGTGTAAAATAAAATAACCTCTATCTTTGGGATCACTTCCACCCCAAGGACGTAACTCTGAACACAAGAAACATGTTGTCTTTCCTTTTGGAAATATATAGTAAAGATCCACAATTTGATATTCTTTTGGATTGTATTTTTTGGCCTAAATGCTCTAGGTCTACCAAACCTCATGAAGATTGATCCATAGTGGTTCTCTCCAATAATGAAAAGTGTCATATTTTTGAAACTATCCATGGAGATGACATGTCAAAACATTTTTTCTAAATTAGATGCACACATAGTATAAAAGAAACATGGAAAAGTTATAGACATGTATACTAAAGTAAATGCAAAAAAATAAGAACTCATCAAGGAAGTGGCCTCCTTGAAGCGACACATCCAAGAGGCCACTGAGGCTAAGGCAAGGGTGTTGAACCTTTGCAAAATAATTTTGAATATGGATCCAACATTTGGAATGGTGTACCATTAGATGGGGATGCCATAAAAAAATTGGAAACATTGGTTAAGCTATTGCTCAATAAAAATGAGGAGTGCCTCATTCCTAGAGATGAGGCCTAAGAAATACTTGAACAATTCACCATGGTGGAATATATCTATAGAATTACTTTGGAGAGATCTAGGGAAGTTATCCCAATTTTGGATGGAATTTTTGCATGCCTAGCACACCCAAATAAAATCGTAGAAGCTTGGCTCAATGATGATGAGGTCTTGAGGCAACAAGTGGATAATGCTACCTTATTAATAAAAGGCCATGTCGAGTGTGTAAAAGAATTTAAAGATTTGAGATGATGGAAGAAACCTAAATAAACATACTCAACAAATAAATATAAGTTTTTCCATACTCTAAAGATAGGTTGATGAGATCTCTGATTTAGAATATGTTTAGAAGGAAGCCAATGCTACCCTAGATGAATAGGTGAAAAATATTGAGAATCTGACTTAATTCAAGAAGCTAAAAGAAGCAAAGGAGGCCATTGAAAAAATAACTTCCAAGGTCATAAATTCATTATCCCACTAGAATGGGTTAAAAAAGGAACTTGATTAGAAGGGGCCAAAATTTTTAGAAGACACTAATGTGACTTAGTCTGGGATGGACTAAAAACTTAGTGTGGGGTGATGTTGATCCCTAAATTTTTGTACAAATTATTGTTCCATTTTTTGCACATAGTGTGGAAGGACCATTATCTATTTTGATGTAAGTACCAACATGGTGTGGGAAGAGAATGGTGTGTAGGAGTATTATATCATAGAACTTGCCAAGCATGAAAGGACAATGATGTAGGAGACCCAGTGTGAGAGGACCCAGTTAAGGAAGAACATGTCATGAGGGACCCAAGAACAAAAGAGTCAAACCAAAAAGTGAAAGACTATGAGAACATGAGGGAAGTGAAGTATGAGGAATGTAGGAGTAGTTAGAAGAATAACTTGAGTAGAACACTTCAACCCCACTGATTGGAGAACACATACCAACCTGTGAGGAATGGATACTTGACCACCAGAAGATAACATAAAGCAAGCATATAGGGGCATAAAGGCTTGATTCTATAGGAACAATCAGTTGTAAGAGTCATGACTCTCATCCTATTGGGAGTCTATGCGCCATTTATCCATATTAAATAATAATATTCACAATTTGATAGGGAAAAATAAGTATAAAAACCCTATTGTAATCATGTGCAAGTGTGGACCTTTAGAGGTGATATAGCATTATGTCTTGTAATATGTTAAGCAATCAATGAATAGTTGGTATTTGTAATAACATGTGATTATTTGTGAAGATTATAAGTGTCAAATAATGAATATGATTTATTTCAAAGTCATGGGTATCTTTTCATCTTATCACCACTGTTGAATAGTAATGGTTATCTTAGTTATTGTAGAAGTTAATTCTGGAACAATAAGGATAATAGTGTTATATCTATGGCATTGAATAACATAAGATTTATGTTACAAGAGATGAACAAACATATAACATTATTCTTCAAAGCCTTATGAATCAGTCTCTTATTTCAAGCTTTAAGTGAGTACATAATACATACCCCTTGCATGATAGGGCTAACGTGCTAACCTGTTGGGAGAAACCTTAAGCACCATTATGGAATTACCTATAAGAACCCTAACAAGAAGTGTGCCTAATTGATGGGTTGATGAGAAAAGCTAGTTCATGATTGTGTGTATGACCTATTGGTCATATTTCTATTTTATAACAATTGCTCTTATAGGTTTGATGATTTGAAGTATGAATAAAGGATAGGTGTTGTTTTTGTGAGCTGAGAGGTTGAATTATAAGGTAGATTAGAGTATGGTCTAGGTGAATGACCTAATGGTTTGATTCTTGTTGTGGTGATAGAATTGTTGTAGGTGTGATAAAGTGAGTGTGAGTTAAGAGTTAAAGAGTGGGTTTAGTTGGGATATATAATGTATTCCAATTGATCTTTGTGTGTTGGTACAAGTAATGTAATGTGATTTGGCCAATAGGGAGTATTGGGTGAAAGAGTGAAGGTGAAAATTGAAATAGAGATCCATAATCAGGTGTTGAAGACATCATTTCTAAGGTGGAGCTATTCAAATCAGGGTCTAAAGGACTTGGTCTTCTTTAGGGGCATTTGCTCCTTGTGAAATAGGTGTTTCACTAAATACCTTTGTTTGGGATGATATGATCAAGGTTTGCTAGTCTAAAGGAGTTGATCAATCTCTTGTTTGTAACTTTTTATAAGACAATAGTCCATTTGTGTTGTAGGCTTGAGAGTGTATTTTATTCCCCATGAGGATTTCTCTCATGAACTATGTGTTATGTGTTTGATCTTGTGTATGCATTGAATGATTGAGATATCTTGTTAGTATTACTTGATCAAGTTGATATATGTAGATTGTTTAATAGTTTGAAAGGACTGTAATTGAAATAGATATATTTGGTCCCACTAATTCACCATCCCTCTAAGTGATTGTACCTCTAACAATAATTTCATGTTAAATTTAAGTTATATTTGTAAATTTAGAAGCTATAAATTAATTTACACATTAATTTAATAATATATATGTAATTTGTATGTTATAGGAGGTGCCTTCATCATCATAGTCCATAGGTGCATTATTTTATCTTACTCACCCTAATTTTATATTTAAGATCCAACTATTGGGACATCCACTACTGCATATGTCTGTGTTAGTATGACACCATTTACATATACAGAGATAAAATTTTGAGTTAATATTATACTCTATGTGCATTTGATTTATGTATATTCAATATTATACTTCAATTAAATTTATCTATCAAGGATCTCAAAATTCAAGTGTGTTGCTATTAAATACTCTTGGTTTAATAAAGAATAATTTTTTTTCATATATCTTTAATAGTGTCTAGAAAACTAAGCAGCATTGTTTGTTATGTTGATGACTTGAGTAGACAGCCTTCCATCATTACAAACCGAAAAATGCATAGGCATTGCTAATACAATGTCATCCACACAAGCACTAATAGAGGTACATATTAACTTGTAATTTTGGATTGTACATATATATATATATATATATATATATATATATATATATATTACTACATGTACTTGGGAAAATATAACTTATATGAATGTATTATGTATTTAGGGTTGTCAGATGACATCTAACAGTCCAATTTAGATGATTAATATGGCATATCCTCAAATTTTTTAATCATTTCACATGACTATTCATGTATTTGAACCTATCATAGACCTAGTTGAACATCAGAAGTAGATTGAGTAGGATCATGAGCTTGTAGTAAGTACACATTTAAATGATTTTTTCACTATAGTTTAAAATTAATTTCTTAACTTGGTTTCATGTATAGTATGCTAATTTTATAATAATATATGTATTTAAATAGGTCCAGCTATAAGTAAGCTATTAACTAAGGAACCATAGTCAAGCTTGGAGCAATCTAAGGCATTGGAGGGATCTCCATCTAACAATAGGGCATTCTAGGGAGAGTCTTCTTCAAGGAAGGCAAAGGGAGGGAGGCTATTCTATGACTAGGATATATTATATGATGTAATTTTTTGTATGCCTATATGGCAATGTATGCACTTTTGGAATTGTATGTGTATATGACATTCACTTGACATTAGATACTATGTTGTTAGATGATGTAATTTATTATATGCCTATATGACAATCTATGTATTATTGACATTGTATGTCTATATGGCATTCACCTAACATTCTATTATGTTCTAATTTTGTATGTATTTATCATTTTTATTATTATTGTATTGTTATGGTTTTTAGTATTGTTTTGTGTGCCTTTATGGTGTATATTATTATCAACAATGAAGTGTAGCACTTGACCATTGATCCACATTTGATAATGGAACATTATTTATACTTATATTACCATGAAGTGTAATGTTTGACCATTGCTACTTAATATGAATTTATATAGTCAAAGTACTTATACCCATTTATTCAAGCTATGTAAGTGATGTAAGAACATCAATTAAAAGATGCAAGTTTGTACATATTAGTCAAAACAAGTCAAGCAGGTCATAATGTATTCAATAATAAGCCTTGTAATGATTCAATCTAGCATGCATGGTTATGTTTAAATTATGTATGGTCTTTTTAGGCCCTTATATAGGTGATTACAAGATGGATCTTTACTTCTTAACTCTTTTAAGGGAAACCTGTAACTTTGGAGACATTCAATTTGATTCTTGATATAAACTCTTTACAACTTGGAAATCTATGTTTTTGAATCAATCCCTCTTGTAGACTAATGACATGATTAGGATATTTTAAATTGAATCAGATAAGTCCTTTGTATGGGATTAAGCATCCTCCAATACACTTGATAATCCTAAACATAAACTCTATCTTAAGAATGCTATAGGATTGTTTTATAATAATTAGGCCTTAAGAACGATGTTTTTGACTCTTGCACTCTTTAGATAGTCTTTTGAAAGCCATTTTAAAAAATTGTTAGTAAGTAATAAAAAATGAAATTTATGCATGTACTACACAAAAAATCAAAAACATTTGGTAGAATTCATTATATCTACATTTTACAAGTCAACATACCTATGCATTTTAATCCAGTGAACCACATGGATCTACTTTAATGTCAATAGTATCAAGCATATGTTCATGATATGACTCACAAACTTTACATAAATTATAATTTAATATCACCAAATGATATTTTTCAATTTAATATTCATTGCAAGAACCAAATTTTAATAGTGCAATAGCTTCCTATGCATTTCATAGTCTTCAAACAACCATACATATGACTTTTTGATAGTAGTGACTGCCACAAAACCAGTGAGATAGTCAATGTTTTCTCTATATATGATCGAGGAAGTCATTTTTTTAAATTTCCATCTACACATAGACATAGGTAGCAACTTGTTCCCTCTTAATTTTCCTCATCTATAATAACTGTAAAAACATGCCCTATATCACAAAAAAAAATTAATGACATATCAAGATAGATAATGAGAATAAATCGTATATAATGATTAATATTATGCCTAAATTTAGAATAAGTGCACACATTTGGGGGAAAAAAAAGGGCCTACCCTTGGACATGATTTTTTTGAGATTTTATAAATGTGAACTTATGCAGATAATTTGAGATGGCTACACTCAAAATTTGAAGACGGTATAAGAACATGAATTTTAGCATTTCAAGTCTAGCTTTTAGCATTTCAAGTCTAGCTTCCAAAAAAATAATTTTTTTTATAAAAAATGGTTATGTATAAATAGGTCAAACATCTAAAATTTGAAGAGGACCTCTTATTTTTTTTAATAAAACATACTAGATAGATGGTCGTGTGGCCCACCATTTTTTTAGCATTGTTAAATATTGTTTGAAACCCTTTGGTGAATATTTAGATAAGATATTCTAGTGTGTTACAAAAAAATTTCTTTATTTTTTGATGAATTTTTTATTATTAATTTTACAATTAAGTAGATCCTGAAAACTGACAAAAAAATGGATAGCTGGCCATGCGGCCCACCTTAACTACCTCAAAAAAATGAAATTTGATTTTTTTGTAATGTGTGTAGAATTAGGCCTAGTTTGTTACCATGTATTTTTTTTTGCACTTGGATAAACTAAAAAAAAATTAGATAAACATGAATAGGCATGCATGGGTATGACATGTAGTGGCCTCAAAAAGGTGTTGTTAGAAATAAATATAGTTTGAACCCTTAAAATAGCCCAAAAATTATTAAAATAATATATTTAGAAAGAGGACAATGTTATTTTCATAATGGTAATATTTTTTTGAATTTCCATGTTGAAATCTATAGTATATTTGGAAATTGAAGTTTAAATTTTTTGTTTTTTTCAAAACTCTTGGTCTTGGCTATAGATGGATAGTCACAAGACTTTGGCTCAGAAATCTGAGTCATTTCCATGTCTAAAGGCTCAGTTTTAAATTCAAATTCAAATAATGTGTACACATTTCATTGAAATAACATAAAACAAGCAAATTTCATGTTTTTTATAGGGAAAAGGTCCCATTATCCATGCATCCTTATAGGGGAAATGTCAAATTTTGTGTTTATTATAGGGGAAAGGTCAAATTTTGTGTTGCTTTAGATAGTGAATTAAGGTGCATTAGACTTCAAAAAATTTACCCGTTTCAATATGTTGTCTCAACTACTTATAACTAAGGTTTCAAGGTCTAACACATTATACATTTTACAATATAACTAATTTTTCATGAGAGGTCATAAAATGCATTTTTTAAACCTATGATCAAAATTAACCTTTAGAGTACCAATCAATATACATTAGAGTATCAATACTTGACTCTTACTTATCAATATGTGATTGGTTACTTTTAATTTTATATAATAAATTTTGAACAAGAATTAGATATTACATGTTCAGCTTCTGGTGCACTTTAATATTTATATACACCAATATGTTTCATCAATAGAACACATGTTAACAAAACCCTTGTTTGACAATTGGAACATGCACAACTATTAGGACCTTTCCCCTATTAGGGAAAGGATATACCTTACTACCTTTCCTAAAATCATACTTGCCCTTAAATTTCATGTTTCTTATTAATATTATCCTACTTGCCTAAAATCCTATCTTACCCTTTTGTTGTTTCTTTGATATCTTTGAGCAAACCCCTTTATTTATAAATTTTGAACTAATTTTTTTAAGTTGAAAACTCATTGAATTGGAATATGTAGTATAGATAATCTTGTGTAAGTAGAAATAAGACTTGATCCATTGATGTAATAGTGCATATATTAGGTATCTATTTCAAGAATGTTATCTAATGGAGCCTAATACCTTTGAATCATGCCTTGGATTGTCCCAAAAACATTCCTAAAATGTGTTGAATAAAGTCCCTTAAGTTTCATTGAAGGTCACTTAGTGCATATAATTCAATAGGTGCATTTTGAGGTCCCAACTGAAAGTCTAACAAGATTCTTCTATTGTTACAATTATTCAAGATTACCCTAATGTATTCAAATATGTTATTAAAATTTTGCCTGAAATTAAGATCTCTTGTGAAAATATGGTTAATCCTCCATTCTATGCACCTCCTTCATCTACCTCTCCATCACACATGGGATAACCATCAAACACTCCATCCATTCCCACCTTATCTAAAAAGTGTGTCTTTGACATGGGACTAGTCCTAGCTACACCATGGATGCAACAATTGCAAGCTCAAAAAAATCTAGACAACAATTGGTGCTTATCAATACTATAGAGTTATATACATTACTATGGAATTGAGGTGGTAATATATGAAAGTAGGATGATGTGTACAAGGTATGTACATTTTTTTCTTATATATTTTAGTCAAGTTGGGCACATGTTTTATTTTGTATAAGATCTAGTTTTCAGCTCAGTAAACTTGAAATGGTCACATGTATCCATTAGTGATGATGTGTTTTTAAGATGTTTTAAGATGTCATGCCTATAGTGATGAATTTATAGCTTATTAAATATCTAAATGCACTAGGGACTTGGTTTGAAACCATTAAGGGATGGCTATATGATTTAAAAATATAGGGTGGTGTAGACTTGGCATTGCAAGTATGACATATTTATAAGTTACCCCAACTCAAATTATATTTAGATTATTCAAGATATATTAAATGTGTAAATGTCCCCTAAATCTAAGACCTACTTCCCCTCAAGAATGATGTTGAGCAAAGAGACCCAATAACTGTTCATGTGGATGATGAACTGCTCACCTCATATAAATGGTTGATCAGAAATGAATACCAGTGTGCACCCCCTCATCGAATATTTCAAGATTATATATTTTATAGATATATATTCAATCATCTTGTTCATATTTCATTGTAATGAGCTTAAACCTTATGATGTGGACTGCAAGAAATTAGTACATCTCAGAATTCTTGCTCTAGCTTGGGATTTGAGGTTGAGGAGTCCATTATTGAATTGTGTTCTCTCATACATGTAGGATTTAATATGAATGTAATTTGGGATCTATAGGTAATTCAAGGCAGAGGGATATAAATAATTTAAATACATACATGTATAAAATTGGTAATGTTTAGTGAATTGCTTAATTTAGATGGGACCTTAAAGGAATCTACATGATCATTTTCATATAATAATGGCAAGTTGGAGGCTTGCATCATGTGAATTATTTAATATACATGAGTTGATTGGATTGATGTTAATATTTAAATATTATTGGCTTATATGTATGTATGATAAATTTGTGAATAGGCCTTAGTTAGATTGGTTGGATGTGATGGAACATGTCTAGGTATCAAAGATGTGCATATGTGACAACTCTAAAACTACTCCATGTGTAATAGACCTACACATGTGGAAATATTTGATTGGATTTGGCATCCTAAGGCATTGATAAATCTAATTTTTCTATGTTGTGTGGAAATTAGATCTCTAACATAAATATATGTGTGTATAAGATACACATGTGGTTATGTATCTAGATGGATCAGGCCTCAAAAAGATCTGATAGATCTCTTTAACACTTATAGGACTTGACACCTCTAATAGTGTTGACACTTTTAAGCATGTGCAAGGCACACATGGTGATATGTAATTGGATTTGGCCCCTCGGGGCATTGTCAACTCTGAAACTTCTAGGACTTGATGCATCTCTAATAGTTTTAATAATTTTAGGTGTATGAGGTACACACATGGAAAAATAAGGTTAAATTATAGGGTCAATTCAATTGAGGAGGCATGGGAGGCCAATTTGAAACCCTTCTTGACATAACTATAAGAGTATGAGTATGATATATGATTTGGGACAAAATTAAGTACAATTAGATATCCATCATGAATTGAACTAATTAGTCAATTGGTTTAATTAGGGATGTGATTTAAGAAAAATTGAGCCCCTAAATTAGATTTATGGCTCAATAAATTGTATAATATAGATGCAACATGTATGTCTTAACTTATCCTAATTTAATAAAAAACATAAATACGAATGCAAATATGGCTAATTTCAACCCATTGAACCTAAATTGGAGTTTACAACGTGATTGAAAGGGATAAATTAGGTCACATTTCATGACATGTTGATCATAAACCCTCATTTTATCACTTGAACATGTATAGTTCCCTTAAACCCTAATATCATGACATATACACATATACAAACCCATTACACTAAACCTTAACCCTAAATCATAATTTTATAACAAACACAACCCCTAAGTTCCCTGATTTCATCACAAATGCATAAATTCATGAATGTGTTTAGTGCCAATTTGTCAACTCGTTATTCACCTAGTTTTGTAAGGACTTATGATGGGATTTTGGGAAAAATTAACTCATTTCATCTTACATATTCAGCCTTATTAAATCATTCATTATTCTTATTGATACATGGTCTTATCAAGAGTATTATTGCATCATGTATTGGAGATTTATGCATCATATTTGGTATTTATGCATCATATTGAGACTTATTTCATCATTTTGAGCCTTATTGCATCATATTGGGGATTTAATGCATCATATGATAGTCTTATTGCATCGTATGATAGTCTTATTGCATTGTATGATAGTCTTATTGCATCATATTGAGCCTTATTGCATTATATGATAGATTTATTACAATATCTGATAGTCTTATTGCATCATATTATGGATTTATGCATCATATTATAGTCTTATTGAATCTTATTTTATCATATTATAGTATTATAATGGATTTTATGTTTTGAATATGAGGCTTTTTGTTTGTTTTTGTAGTATATGGCTGTACTTCAAAGAACGTGTATGCATTTATATAATGTGTATGTGTTCCTTGAAATAAAAACAAGAACTTAATTTTTAACATCTATTTTTATCCCTAATCAAGATCATTGTCCCCACAGACATTCCCTGCATATTTTGCATATTCTAGTAATTTCTTGGTTGCAATTTTTTTGGACCCCACATTTGAAGTAATTTCTTGGTTGCTTTTGTCAAATGGGCTACGGCTCATGTTCATGGAAATGGAAGAAGTTGAATAACAAAACACTAGAGCAATTAGAAGAGTTGAGAGAAAAAAACAAGGTATGAATGCATGCATTTCATTCTAGAAAAGGTATAAACACTAACACTGATGAGCCAAATGCCTTAGATAATGAGGTAATTGATAATAATTGATTGAATAATAATTAAATTCACAATAATGAATTGAATTATGATGAAATTCACAATAATAAATTGAATTATGATGAAATTGATAATAGAAAATTAGATAATGTTGGAAATTCACATTCAAATTTTAAAGTGTTTTATTTTGTTGATGAAGAGCCTATGCATGATATTTTACCCACAAACAATGAAGAAAATTTAATGGACTCAAATAATGATGAAATTAACAATGAAGAAAATTTCATGGAAACATATAATTATTTTGAAACACCCTCTAAATGGATTCCACCAATAACAACACCTCCAAGAATTGTGTGTAGAAAAGATAAGTAATTAATTGAAGTTGATGAAAATATTTTTAAACCAATGCATAAAAATGTCTGACTACCATTCAAGAAGATTAGCTCAATAAATTTAGAATATTTTCTTTCATAGATTTCTTAACGATAGTCAAAGATGTCAATTATTTGTTTCATTGATGAAATTGGTTAATATGAGACCTATAGTGTACACATTAGGATTAGGAACATCTAACATGGATGATAAAAATGATAAAATTGTTGAAAATCTACATGATGTAGATCATATTATAGGCCTAAAATCATGCAAAAAATATTTTAATATTCCCTGATGTATAATGACAACTTTTGCAGTAAGTGTTGAAACAAAGAAAAAATAATTGATTTTAAATACAAGTCAAAAAATTGATATAAATAGAGAAACATTAATGAAAGCAATTACAAGACATGAAATACTTAATGAACCCAATACGAAAGAGCTTTGGGAATTCTCTAGTAGACTTCCACGAAAGGACAAGGCTATAGCCAATGCTTTCAAAGACTTACTTGCACAATTTTAGAAAGATAATACAAGAGTTTTGCCCAATGCAAGAGATGTAGTGAAAAGAAGAGTTGGTTCTCATAATTGTGAACTACATCTAAAACATTTCTTGGATATGACTCAAACACAAATATTTTGGAAAAAACATCCATAAATTGCTATTAGTCAAATATTTATTGAGATGGCCTAACCTTTTTATGTAAAAATAATCACACACATACCACTTGTTTTTGTAGGCAACATGTTGAATTTTCAATGCACTATGATGTTTTTTGCCATATTCATTGTACTTTACATACTAGAAATATTTTGCAGGAGTGTGGCATAGAAGTTTAACCAAAATCAGCTAGGGAATTTATTTCAAATATTTTTTTTTAAAGACTAGATGGACAATTATTTTATAAGAAATCATTTTTGGATGGAAATTGTAGTATTTGTAGTGGAGTGCCAAAATTAAAAAAAATATATATCCATGAGGAGTGTACAAGGGAAATTGGATAGGAATTAGTTGGTTTGAAAAAATACAAATCTATGACTTATCAAGTAAAAGATGCTAATAATCTAAAAGATGTGAACTTGTTATGAAATAGATACCTATTTTAGAATTTATGGTCAAATTCATGGAGAAAATTATTTATGAGTACGCAAGGCACACACATAGGGATAAATGGTTGGATGAACATTTCAAGATAATCAAGGACACATTCCCACTTGATTATATTGTTGCAGTAGTCAACTTTGTTGAGGATTACACATTTAAACCCCAAATAAAAGTTCAATCACAGTATTACAACTCAACATAAATTGCCATGTCATGCATGCACTTGATTGTTAGAGTATCTTTTATTCATGCTTGCTAGGTTTGTCTTATGTGAACTTTAGTCCCACATTGCCTAGTTTATCATATATCTTGATTTTTCTTGCCTATATAAGCAAGTGAACTCTTTGTAATCTATATGCTTCATAATATATTTTCATCGCATTCTGTATTAACAATTGATCTATTATTCAATTGGTTTATTTCCCATCAATGGATGTGGTAATGAACCATTGGAGAGATCTTGGCTGAAGAATTTTGATAACTCTTTCATGGTATCATGAGCCTTCTCTAATAGCCATTACTCAGTTTGTAGGTTTCCTTCCATTTTAGATCTACAATTTTATGCAATCTATAGTTTCCTGTTCCTTAATTTGTCATTTATGGAGTGATTTTTTAAAGACCTTGGCCTATTTATCTATTGGTTGAGTTTATTTTTCATTCCATTGGCATTGATGTTGTATGCTTATATGAAATAATTGAAAAATTTACATTGAATCTACTCTTGGGTTTTTATATTTATGGCATTGACAATTTAACACAACTATATAAGGATTATTTAGTACAGATCTAGTCAATTTGCATTAGATCTGTGGATCTTATTTTTCAAGAATATGGTTCATTAGAATCATTTGTATTGATCTTGGAGGTATGTGTGAAGGTGCATTGGAGTTGGAGAAGGAATTTGATCTATCTTTGGAATTTTTTTGGTATCATTTGCTAGATCTATAGTTTTTAATCCTTCATCAATGATCTTATCTCCATCACCTGGCCTCCTAGTTCTAATGAATTTTTTAGCTTTTTTGGTGCTTTCTACACATCCCTAGTGGCTTAAAACTATTGTTTTTCACTTTGGCATTCACTAGTTTTTTGCATTATGATTTGAACACAATTCAATATTTGTTATTATTGTCCTCCTAATGCTAGATCTTGTAGATTTACACCAAAGATTATTTATGTTTGTAGAGTTCAATCTTAAATAAAAACTCTTAATCTCCTTGCCACATGAAATCAACAGAGGTTTAAGCTTTGGATATATACATCTAGTTAGATTTATATTGAAATACTAGAATTATAGTAAATGTTAGAGTGTTGAGTGGAAAGGGAGAAGAAGAGTTTCAGCCAAGTTTTTTTGGCAAGGAGATGGTTAAAATGCTCTTACAGAGCCTCGATCATGGTTAAAAATCTATTTGAGGATAGTCAACATACATGAAACCAACCCAACCTTATGTAATATAATTCAATGACACATTTTTGGCATCAAGCACTTGTAATTTGAAGCTCTAAACTCACCATGTTTGGTAGAGGATAAAAAGTTTCTGAATGGTTTGACACCATAGCCTAGAATGGTGTGCAAGGTTGATAATTTTTTTTTACAATACCACCACTCACCATTCATTGGTATAAGCTTTGAAGATTCATGTAAAAATCTTGTACTATGGTAAACCTCTATCATGCTCCTCAACCTCAAACTTGTTCCTTATGATATATTCACATGGCGCATTGTGGGATCTACTCTATAGTCTCTTTTGCCAGCATGTAGAGCAATGGTCTAAGGCAAGTTACAGGATGCTGATATTAGATCATGGACTATGGTGCATTGGATAACTATTTCTCTACCAAAGCTGCTTATCATTTGCCTACCTAGTTGCCTACATATGAGCATTTCTCCCTTGTTGTGAATCCATCTGCACCTACATTCTCCCTTCAGCTTACAACTACCACACAACCCTCGACCACCTTTTCTAGATCCCTATGCTCATCTCCCTACATAGTCTACCCAACCCATGTTTTCTTTGGCTTCTAAAAACCCATGATTTTGCCTCTTTGAGTGGTTTTGTAAAAACTACTTACTTTGGTTAAATTAATTTTTTATTATTATTTTTAAATAATATCACGAGTGGCAGACATATGAGTTTGTGAAAGGTGGAGGATTCTTTTATGGAGTGGGGGATAACTTATGTGTGTATTTTTTTTATGTGGCCAACATGGTGGGACCATTATGCATGTGGGGTGGGTGGCGGTGGGGGGGAGGTCATGGTAACTCTTTTCTTTGCTAAAGTTCAAAACCTAATTTTGCCTTAAGATGATTTTTTAAAATTGTTTAATTAAAATTCATTAAGTGGCTTATTTGTGGCTTTGGATATTATAGGGGCACTTTTTTTTACTCTACTTGGCTTGAAGAGATTCCTAGTTCCGTGCCAATTTGAATGGGTGGTTGGAAGGTTAGGTTCCCCTTAGTCACAGTATTTTTTTAACCTTTTAGTGAATTTTTTTATTATATAGGCCTAATTGATGGGAAAATTGATTGCTTAATAACTTTTGATCAGTACCTTGAAATTGAGAACCATATTTTTTAAAAGTTCATGTTTTTTAATTTTCTATGCATTCATCTTATTTACATTATAAAGTGCACTATTTTATAAAGTGCCACATTCTGGAGGGGTCTCTTCATATTGGTTGTACTGTCATTGATATGATTTATGGAGATGAATTTGCTATGTTTTTTGAGCCTTTGTTGATGAATTATTCATAATTTTTCATGCACCTTATCTCATTTGTTATATATTAGAGAGTGAGGTCCAATCTTGCAGGAGGTCAGACCCTCTCATAGGTAGCACAAACTTCCTTCTTATTCCTTTGCATTGTCATCATTTGTTGCACTCATGGATGCATTTTTGGTTGAGTCTGATGTCTTATTCTTGAGTTTACATTGTCACTACTATGAGATTATCCTATGCTATGGGCCCTATATTTTACTTTGCATACACATTTCGGATGCATTTTTGGTTGAGCTTGACATCCTTTTGAATGTGCTTTACACATTATGTTTTGATTGCTGATCATTGTCTGGTATGTTTTCATACATTATAGATTTTTATACCATTTTCCACACTCTTTTATTAGTCCATAACATGGATTAATACTTTGACACATTGGTAGTTATGTCATGTCTCCTCAAGGCCCCTTTCTTAGTACCTCACCTTCTTCTATGGAGACATCTTTTTGCCTCCCTTCTTTTTAGAGCATATTCTATATTTTTGACACCACTTTACAATAATTGATAGTCTTCCATAGTTTGCTTATATCTATTCTAGTGAAGCCCAGTGTCATCTTGTCTTCTTTGATAGTTTTACAATCTCATTCAGTGTGCCATGGAGTTATTCTAGTGTATACAGTGTTAGCTTGTTTAATATTTGAGTAGTGGATTTAGATCACTCGTGTAGACATTTTATCCACTCCATCCATTCTATAGTATGTGGGTGGTGTATTGTATATTTTTATTCTTGGTGTTGAGAATTATTTGCACATACATTACTTTTTTTATACTTTCATCACCACTAACAATCTTCTTGATTGAAGCTATTCTAGTGAAGCTTAGTGTTAGTTATTTTGTGATCGAGTAGTGGATTCGAACCACTCATGTAGATTAAGTTCTTTTTTGACTTATGAGTAATTGGCATGGGACTTCTTCAACATCATCTTTGGAGGTATATTCTCTAGCTCTCTCTTCTTTTATTCTCTCTCTTTTTTTTGTGGGGGAGGGAGTTTTTCCTATGGTTTTTCTCTCTTTTTCTCCACTTTATGAGAGTTATGTATATGTTACACTCTTTTGAGTGTATTCTAAATTTATACTTTATACATGGGTATCTTATTCATGCACTTTGTTTTCCATAGCTCATATGAGGATTGTTACTTAACTCCATGGCCTTCTTGGTGATTTTTATAGTGACACCAATGTGGTATCCCCACTAGTGACACCAGTGTGGTAGCCCCACTAGTATTTGTGCTCTCTTCACCATCATGTTAGAGGGTGTTCAAGTGATGCTTCCTTAGGTTCATCATTCTACCAAGTACTTTGGAGTGTAGTGTTTATGTTTAGTGATCCTCATATTCAACACCATTCCTACTTTTACTTGACGGTTGCAATGACTTGACATCCATGTAATCCGCATGATAGATTTGTGTCCATAGGGACACATGACTTCACACTACATCTATTATTATCCCCTAGCTCAACTTAAAGGGGGGTGTTAGACTATATTTTACTCATGCTTGTTATGTTTGTATTATGTATACTTTAGTCTCACATTGTCTAGTTTATCCTATATCTTGATTTTACTTACCTGTATAAGTAAGTGCACTCTTTCTAATCTATATGATTCATAATACATTTTCATCTCATTGTATATTAATAGTTTATATGTTGTTTAATTGGTTTATTCCCTTGTTTAAGCTGAAGCATCAATGGCTATGGTAATGCACCATTGGAGAGATCTTGGTTGAAGAGTTTTGATAACTCTTTCACTGATAGTATAGAAGAAGATCAAAAAATATTAAGGGAGTACCATATATATATCAGTGATGACTGATCACATTGTACAAAGTATTTTCAAGGTTATTTTGAGAAGTTATATGGATAGTTGACTTAGAGGAACATTATTTTCAAATAACATTACATTTAGTTAGATAATTGCACATCACAACTCAGGAATGTATAGATATTTTATTGGTTGAGAAGGATGCGTGTTACTACTGATTTAGAACATATTTAGAGTTTTACTGAGGCTAGCCATGGAAAAGGGGAGTATGATGGTGATGGAGCATGTGTTAAAAGAGTCGTTGCAAGGGAGGAGTTAGAATTTGATAATGTTATTAATTTGATTGATGTAAAAACCGTTGTTGAATGGTGTAATGAGAACATATGTCATGGTGCTCAAGAAAATTATTATGTTCATAGATATTTTTGGTTAATTAAGGAAAAAGACTTAGAAAACTATAAGGATTATATGACTTTAATAGGTTCAAGTGAGATCCACTCATTTCGTAGCTCAAATATAGGTTCTTGGACTATTCATATGTGACACTTGGCATGCTTTTATTTTTTATGCATGGACTTTGTTTGGAATGAGTGTGAGTCACAAGAGTGGGTGAATGATTAGAGTTCCAAATCTCTAATTCCAATCAACACATATCAGGTTCTACTAGCATTATAACTTAGAAACATGACATCGTCATATGACTTTGACCATAAATATGATCTAGTACATCCAGGTAGAAGATTAATCTTTACGTACTATTTATTCTCATAATTAATCTTCATAATGTCATTAAAATTTGTTTTTTATGATGAAAACCATGTTTTTGTAGTTATGCAGATAAGGATAATGAAGAGGGAATAAATTACTACTTATGTCAGTGTGTAGATGGAAATAAAAAATTGACTTCCCCATTTGTAGATGGAGAAAACATTGATTATCCCATTAGGTCTGTGGTAGTCACTAGAATTTGGATTTGATGATATACTATAAAAAATTCAAATGTATGGTTGTTTGAAGACTTTGAAACTCACATAAAGATACTACACTATTCAAATTTGGTTCTTGCAATGAATATCCTATTGTAAAAATATCATGGGAGGCCAAGAAACAAGAATCTATGGAAAGTTCATGAGTCAGATCATGAAGCTATTCTTGATACTATCAAGATTAGATCAGATCCAAGTTGTTCATTAGATTTAAATGTGTGGGTAAGTTGACTTGTAAAATATAGGTCTAATAAATTTTACCATTTTTTTTTTAATTTTGTGGGTATTACGTGCATAAATTTCATCTTTAATTACTTGCTAACATTTTTTGTAGGTTAATGGTGCCAAATTAGCTTTCACATTCACATGGATGGCACCATTAGTAGATAGTTTCATATTATTTAATCTAAGAGAAGCGTACTAAAAATACTTGGTGTTTCCATGCTCCTAAAAAATTGTTCATGACAAGTTTATTTCTCCTTGTAGCCTTCCAAACACATTTGTTGTCAGTGTTTATGTGCCCCATAATAATAGTGAAAATGCACTTGCAGGAGGAATTGGGTGTCACAGTCAATGGATCACATGTAATTTTCCTATTTATACGTGCTCAAAGTGGTGGATTGCACCTTTCGGTCCTAGAGGAAAAATTGCTAGTTGGAGGTCAACAAGTTATCTCTTCACTACCAGAAATTCATATTTTAGGACCCGTTACTCTAACTTCTACCATAGATTTCAATTAGAGGTGATTTAGACTAGATTTAGAGTGCAATTAGAAGGATTTTATAGACACATAATGGATCTTATGGTTTATTCATATGAATTACAATTTTGTTTTTATGTATGCTTGAAGTTAGGCTTAAAATCAACATCTTTCTTGTATTGGGAAGGACGTTCTTGAGCCCAAAATGGGTGGTGGGTTTGTCGACTGGGCCAAATGGGAGGCCAAAAACCTAGTCTTGGATGTTATCCACATATATAGATATGTTGTTAGTTCCAGGTTTTAGCCAACAAGCACCAAAAATTGAGTTCTCAAACCATAGCTTTAACTTTGACAACATTCATTGTCAGTGTTTTCATGCTCTAGAATAGTAGTGAAAATGCATTTACAAGTGAAATTGGGTGTCATAGTCATTGTATCATGTGTAATTTTGATATTTATATGTGCTCAAAGTGGTGGATTTGCACCTATCATTTCTGGAGTCAAAATTGTTTGTTGGAGGTTAACAAGTTGTCTCTTCATTGCCAAAAAGTTGCATGTTAAGACCCTTTACTACAATTTCTGCCATAGATTACTCTTAGAGGTGCTTCAAACTTTATTTGGGGTATAATTAAAAGTATTTCACATGTACATGAGAGATTTTATGGTTCCTCTATATGACTCACAATTTTAGTTTTATGTATGCTTGAATTTAGAATAAAAATTATCATCTTTCTTGTATTGGAATGGGCATTTTTGAGCCCAGAATGGGTGGTGGGTTTGTTGACTAGATTAGATGGGAGGCCAAGAACCTAGTCCTAGACATTAGCTTCCCATTAAAATGTGTTGGTAGTGCTAGTTTTCCACCAACAAGCACCAAAAATTGAGTTCTTAGATTGTAGCTTCAACTTTGACAGCATTTGTTGTCAATGTTTCCATGCTCGAAAATAATAGTGAAAATGCACTTGTAGGTGGAATTAGGTGTCATAGTCATTATATCATGTGTAATTTTCCTATTTAGATGTTGTCTAAGTAGTAAATTTTCCCTTGTCAGTCCCATAGGCAAAATTGCTAGTTGGAGATCAACAAGTTGTCTCTTTACTACCAAAAAGTTGCATTATAGCACCCTTTACTGTAGCTTCTTCAAAAGATTGCTATTAGAGGTGATTAAAACTAGATTGGGGGTAAAATTAAATGAATTTACCATCACAAAATGGATCTTATGGATCCTCCATATGACATATAGTTTTGGTTTTATGCGTGCCTGAAGTTAGGCTAATTATCAACATCTTTCTTGTATTGGGAAGGGCATTCTTGAGCCCAAAATTGGTTTTGAATTTATCAACCAAGTCAAATTTGAGACTAATAACCTAGTCCTAGATGTTATCTACCCCTTTAGATGTGTTGGTAGTGCCATTTCTTGAACTTTAGCTTCAACTTTGACAACATTTATTGTCAGTGTTTTTGTGCTCTAGAAAAGTAGTGAAAATACACGTGCGGGTGGAATTGGGTGTTACAATCATTGGATGACATGTAATTTGTCTATTTAGACATGATCAAAGTAGTGTATTCTCACTTTCCATTCTCAGAAGTAAAATTTCTAGTTGGAGGTCAACAAGTTGTCTCTTCACTACCAAAAAGTTGTATTTTAGGACCCTTTACTACAACTTATACCACAGATTAATCTTAGAGGTGATTTAGACTAGATTAGGGGTGAAATTAGAGGGATTTACCATATACATGAGGGATATTATTATTATTCCATATGACTTATAGTTTTCATTTTATGCATGCCTGAAGTTAGGCTAAAAATCAACATCTTTCTTATATTGGGAAGGGTGTTCTTAAGCCCCAAATGGATGGTGGGTTTGTCAACTGGGTCAGATGGGAGGCCAATAACCTAGTACTATACATTATCCACCCATAAATATGTGTTTTTGTTCTATGTTTTATCCAATAAGCATTGAAAATTATATTTTCATACGATAGCTTCAACTTTGATATCATTTGTTATTAGTGTTTTTGTGCCCCAAAATAGTAGTGAAAATGCACTTGTGGGTTGAATTGGGTGTCACAATCATTGTAGCACATGTAATTTTTATATATAGATGTGATTAAGGTGGTTTATTTGCACTTTTCAGTCTCAAAGGCAAATTTTCTAGTTAGAGGTCAATAAGTTGTCTCTTCACTACCAAAAAATTGCATTTTAGGACCCTTTACTACAACTTCTACCACATATTATTCTTAGAGGTTCCTCAACCTAGATTTGGGATAAAATTATATGGATTTAACATTCACACAAGGGATCTTATGGTTTCTCCATATGGCTTACAATTTTGGTTTTATGCATGACTAAAGTTAGGCTAAAAATCAACATCTTTCTTTTATTAGAAAGGGCATTCTTGAACCCAAAATGGGTAGTTTGTTGACCGATCCAAATGGGAGGCCAAAAACCTAGTCCTAGAAATTACCCACCCTTTTGAACATGTTGGTATTCATAGTTTTCACCTAACAAGCAATAAAAATTGAGTTCTCAGATAGTACCTTCAACTTTGACAACATTTGTTGTTAGTGTTTTCATGCTCTAAAATAGTAGTGAAAGTTCACTTTCAGGTGGAATTGGGTGTCATAATTGATGTATCATGTGTAATTTGGCATATATTTTTTATTTAAGTGTTATATTTTCACCTACCATTCCTAGAGGTAAAACTGCTAGTTTGAGGTCAATAAGTTGTCTCTTCACTGCCAAAAAGTTGCATTTTAGGACAGAAGTAAAATAATGCATGGTAGTAAGTCTGTGATGGCATGAGGATAACTAAGAAAAATAATTTGGAGTAGATTATATATTTAAAAATGTGTAATAACTATCAATTAAGTGTAAATGATGGTAGATGATGGAAAATCTTGCATTCTTACACACATGTAGGTTGTGATAGATAGGTCTGCGAACCTATGCTTAGACAATGATCAAGAATATTATAAGAAGAGCCTAATCAAGGAAATAGTGTAGAGTGTTTAATTATATGAAAATATATCCTCACATAGGAATAAACCATTGTTTGCAACCCTAAGGTAACAATGTCAACTTTCAAGTATTGTTCATGCAACACTATGATAGTAAACGTGTCATTCCATAAATAGAAGACATTAAGACTTAATAAATGGAATTTAAGAGTATTGAAAGTTGTATTGAGAGTGATAAAACCTAAATAAGGCCTTTTATTATCTTAAATAATTATTTAAATCAAATACACAATAATTTAGTATCACCCCTATTGTACACAATCAATTATGGCCCATAATTAATTAAGAAATTGATGTTTTAAACCTATAATGGATCAAGAAAGGGTTATAGCCTATTGTATGAGGTAGAGGATATTATTAAAGAATTTTTTTTGAGTATTTGAGACTTTAACACGTTGTATCATTCAAGATATAGAATTTAAAGTGCTTAAAGGGTCTGTATAAAGGCCTAAAAACCCTAAAACTAGGGTTTATGAGAATTTGAGAGATGTAACTATCAAAATGGGTCCAAATTTTCTAATCTTGTATAATTATGTGTTATAAATTATGGAAGTATTTTGGGAATGAAAATGTATGGATATGTACAATTTTGAGGACTATAGGGTTAGAATAGGCCTAATTAGGCCTAGTTTGGGGGTTTCTATCAAAGCAAGTGATAACCAGGAGAAGAGTAAAGTGTTGTAACTTTGTGAGGAGTTAAAGGGTGATATAGGGTGACCTACAGTGTTCTTAAATATTCAATAAAGGACAAAAGTTAATCAAAAAAAGGAGAAATTAATGAAAATAAGGCTACAAGCCTAGACAGAGTATTTCACTTTGAGGTGTAGTAGGAATGAAAAAGAGTTTTTGGTTACTTGAGAAGGGTTAAGATAAGTGCATAATGATCACTTAAGATCATCAATTTAATTAATTTGATTCGTAGCAGCTTAAAACAAGGAATTGTCTTAGAGACCTAATGGGCTACATACTGTGAAGGATAGTGAACACATAAGGAAAAGTATTTAAAGGTGAAGTAGGTTTGGAAACTTGAAAGAGGTTTGGGTAGGAATTTTTTGACCATTTAAGACCATTCAAGAATTGTGATTTTACTCTTGAAACCTAAACTGAGATTTGGTCCTTGGAACCCAAGGGGTTGTGCCTTGTCAAAACTAGTAAAGAGACTACAAGAAAGTTTGTAAATAAACTAATGTAAGGAGGTAGAGAATTTTTGAAAATTATATTGGAGTATAACACCATTAGTAAAAGTGTCTCTATATATTCAACAAACAGGTACATGTGTCAAGTGACTAGTAAGCCCAAGAATCAAAGAGCAATTTTGACTTAGTAAGGGAATATTGAAGATCAAGTCATCAAGTACATTGACACTAGTTGGAGTGATGAGTTGTATACTTATCCTTAATTATATACTTCACAAATGAAGGCAAAAAAGGATGATGACTCATTTGTTAAATTTGACCAAGCAAATATGTGTCACTAGCTTTTGCCAAAATGGGCCTACAAGCCAAAATATGTCAGATTTAATCACTAAATATGGCAGAGAGTATAATTATTACCTAATATAACCATTAATTTATTTTTTTTAGGATTTTTGATAACGGAAACTATTCACTATTTTAGTATATTCAACCCTATGTCAAATCACGATCAACATTAGAGCATGTCTTAGAGAAATTGGTCAGTTTGGGGCATCCACATGTTGATTCAAACCAAAAAATTTGGTAATAATGGTATCAATGACCTATAAAAATATCCCATGCCATCCCAAATCTCCTAGAAAGAGTGAAAGCACCTATTATTTTGACATAGTCCTCTTGTAGTCAAGAAGGCAGCAATTGGAGATTTTTGGAAGTTTTGTCAATTTTGGATGCCAAGAAGTAGTTTAGGCCATGAATAGGTCTTAAAACCATGTAATATGATGTAACATTTATTATTCTATATAGGTGATCACATTCAGGGGTTTTATGTAAAAGTTTGAAGAAACACAAGTTTTGGCATGAAGGAAGCATGTAGGTAACTTAAGGTAAATTATGGTAAAAAAAGGTCGACATGACAAATTACATATCCAAACGACTTGAAACTTGGTAAGATTGGTTTTAATGGGAAGGTCATATGACAAGTGTAAGTGCTCTATATTTTTTTACAATCCCTTCTATGTCTCATAATGGTCACTATTCATGCATGCATACTTTTTGGAGTTTTAAGGTGTGTTTGAAAGTGAAAAGATTATATAATTATGGTAAGATGGTTTTAAAATTATTAAAAACCTTTAAAGGGTGTTCACACTTCAAAATTCATGCAATCCCCATAAGCAATCTCAAAGGCATAAAGGCAAAGTTGGTTTTTTTATCATTGAAAAGGTGTTATGAGATGTTTTAGATGTCATGAGGATGTTTTAAAGAAAATAAGTTCAATGGGAAGGTCAAATTTACTTTGGAGAGTATGTACAAGGCATGGGAAACTCTAGATTAGTAACCTTTGGGCATTTTGGAGAGATTTAACCATGAAAATTTAATGAAAATTTGTAATCTTTCTCCTCTATACATTTACAAGGTGAATCAAAAGGTTTTAACTTGAGATTGTATGGTTGTGTATGGATTCTAGGACTATGAGTTTGGAACAGGGCTAATTAGCCTTAAATGAGGGTAGACTAATAAAGGAAGATAATTAGAGGTGGATTTGGGCTATGAAATTTGACATAGACATGAAAAAGGATAGAATGTACCTATAAATTCTCTTATAATCTATTGATCAATCATAAATTTTATGTACAAGGTAAATTATAGTAAAAAAAGGATACAAGACTTGAGAGAGAATTGTGTCTATAAGGTTTGGAAGGAGAGTCAAAGATTATTTAAGTACTTGAAGGGTGTTATACTAGGTATGTTATGATCATCTAAGACCATATGTAACAATAGGTTGAGTTCTTGAAACATAGACCAAGGCTTGGTCCTTAAGACCCAAAGAAGGTGCTTATGAGGAAACTAGAAAGAGATTGAGAGGAAGTTTGTGAATGAGACATGAATGAAATGAGGTAAAGGATGTGTGGATAGAGGTAAATGCCATTAAGGATGTGTTACTAAGAGTACAAGGAGTAATTTACATGTGTAAAAAGCTAAATTAAGCCAAAAGAGACAAAAGAGGAGCTAGGGTGTGAAAGAAGATTCAAATCAAACCATATCAAGTGAATGTGATCAATTGGATTTAGAACTAGCTAATGATGTTTTTGTAGACTTCTCCCCCATACCTCTACATTAGCATACAAATATAATTAATATGCAATCACTAATATTCTTTATTTCTTATAAGAGTCTGATTTGTAACATTATCCTAACAAGTTATTCTCAATCTCATAACATTTATAATCCTTAAGATTACTTCAAAACCAATCATTCATAATACTATGAACATAAGTGATTCAAAAAATATTTACTTCATTGGTTTTTTTAAATATTCATGTAAAAAATAAGAATGCCATGTACTAATTCCATATATAGGTATACAATGCCAATAATACATGTATGCCATATAGGCATACAAAAAATTACATCATGTCTAACAACATAATATCTAATGTTGGGTGAATACATCATATATGCATGTACAATGCTAAAAATGCATTAATTTCCATATAGGCATATAAAAATTACATCATCGGCAATATCTTAATCATCAAATAGTCTCCTTTCTTTGCCTTCTTTGAAGATAGAGATAGCCTAAATGCCTTGGATTGCTCCAAGGTTTGACTATAGGTACTATGATCATAGCTCGCTTGTAGCCAAACAAATATAAAAAATAATAAAAACTTTAATATAAAAAATAATAAAAATTCCAACAAAATTATATTAGGTATTTTATATTTTCTTACACAAAATCTACCAATGATGAAATTAAGGTGTATGAATGTACATCTAGAGTATATAAGTTTCACTTAAAATTTTACCTCTATAAATGTATATGGTGTCGTACTAACATGGATAGATGTAGTAGGGGTTGGCCCACTTCCTAGTTGTGATATCGAAGGCAACGTCTCCTCCTAAAACATAAAAAAATACATATATATTATTCAATTTAAATGTGTAAATTAATGTTTACATTTTTAATTTATAAATATAACTTAAACATTTAACATTAAATTTATATAAAAGATATTTGCATGTATGCAAAAACTCCCAACTTATCCAAACCGAATGTGTGCACCAGCTACTCATCAGTCAAGACCATATTCTCCAAGCCCCCTGATGTCCCACCATCATCATCTGAAAGTCTAGTGCATATAATACCACAACATCTATGTAGATGGGGTAAGATACGACCACTAGCTAGATTATCTTGAGCACGTATCTATGAAAGTCTACTCATATGATGAATTAGTGTATTAGTAAGCATACTAAGCACATGCAAAGTCTGTATCTCCACAACCTCCTTCACTATAGAGGGAATCTCTAGATAAAGTGGTTTTTGGGTAGGGGTAGATGATGTGTACCTGGTTGATCCTGCATGGAGCCTTTCCCTTGATATTAAAAATCACCATAGTCAAAGTAGTTTAAAATTTCATTGAGGAAAAAATAACAATAGAGTTTCCTCAAAAAGTACAAAGGGACCTCATGGTTATTACAAGGGGGATAATCAAAATCCATCTACCATCACTCCCAAAAATTGGCTTTAATCAAATTATGTTAGCATCGGTGGATTGGGAAACATTTGGTCATTTTTAGAAATGGGGCATTAGTGGTTGGGTTGATAAATAAAGCTCAAATTTTATATTTTGTTATATCTTTTTTTTCACCTCAAATGTTGATAATTTGTCAGCATAGTAAGCCCTACAACTATCCCTGTATAACTTATATCTATCAATTTGATTTATTATCAAGTAAGCTTGACCTAATACTAAGTCTAGGGTATTATCCAAATAGGTGTGGTGGGTGTTCATGGAAGTGTGCTCCCTCATTCTCCTAATTATATGCTCAATTTCAATTTTGTTCTCCACCATGTGAGCAACTATATCCTCTTGCCTGGATGGGGGATATAGTGGAAATATAATAGGGTTAGGCAGAGGGTTAGGTGGAGGGTTAAGAGGGTTGGGTAGAGGGATAGGTGGAGGATTAGGTATAGAATTAGGAGGAGTATTAGGTGGGGGGGTTAGGTAGAGCATGCTGACCCATTGGAGAAACATTACAAATCAAACTATCCAATTTACATTCACAAAAAATTCAAAAAAATTGATTTAATATACAAAACCTACCTCTTTTTTATGTAAACATCATTGATCTCATGAATGTGAGAGAAAAATTAATGATTTCCACATGATATGGAGGGAAAAATAAAGATCTAGAAGGTAAAACATGATTGCAAAGTAGAAAAATGTGAATGGAAAGTAAAATGGAAAGAGAGCAATCCTAGATTTTTCTTATTTTGTACTTTATAATGCATATATGTTATATTTAAATATAGTAATACATACGTATTTCTATAATATGTATGTATTTCTATAATGTGTATGCATTTATATAATGTGTAAGCATTTATATAATGCGTAAGCATTTACATATTTAAACATAACGTGTATGTGTTATTGTTATAATGCGTATGTGTTATGGCATGGGTATTCTGAGCCATAATGTGTATGCATTATAACAATAATGCATATGCATTATGTTATAGTGTGTATACATAGTTGGTTATGTCCAAAAAATTATCCCCTAACTTCATGTACATACCCTACACTAGATCAGAAACATGGTCAAAGTCATGCGAAGATGTCATATATGTAAGTTTTAATGCTAGGGGAACCTGATATGTGTTGATAAGATTTGGAGGTATGTAACTCCAGTCATCCACTGACTCTTGTGACTCACAATCATTTCAAATATATTCCATGCATGTAGAATATAAACATGCCAAGTGTCTCGTATGAATTTTATAAGAACCTATATTTGATCCACAAAATGAATGAAGCTCACTTGAACCCATTAGAGTCATAAATTCTTCATAGTTTGTCAAGCGTTCTTCCTCCATTAAAATAAATTGTCTAAAAATAGTAGAATTTACTTGAACACCACGGCACATGTTCTCATTACACCATTAAACCATGGTTTTTACATCAGCCAAATTAGTAGCCTCTTTAAATTTCAAATCCTCCCTTGCAATGGCTCTTTTTACATATGCTCCAACACCATCATGTTCCCCTCTTTCCATGACTAGCCTCAGTAAAACTCAAAATATGTTCTACACTAGTGGCAATATACTTCTTGCTCAACCAATAAAATATCCATGCATTATTGTATTTTGATGTACAATAGCCTGACCAAATACAATCCTAATTAAATGTAATGTTCATCTGAGTCAACTAACCATAGAACTTTTCAAAATAACCTTGCATGTACTCTATATAATGTGATCGGTCATCACTAATATAGAAATGATACTCTCTTAATATTTTTTGATCTTTTTATATACTATTAGGTGCATGCATGAATGCTATATGCAATAATATGGTAACTTGTGATGAGTTGTAATACTATGATTGAACTTCCATTTGTGGTTTGAATGTGTAATTTTTAGCAAAGTTGACTATTGAAATAATTAAATCAAGAAGGAGTGTGTCCTTGATTAGCTTTAAATATTAATCCAACCATATATCTCTATGTGTATGCTTTGCATACTCATAAATAATTTTTTCCATGAATTTGTCCATAAATTTTGAAGCAAATATCTTTTTTATAACAAACTCACATATTTTTGATTCTTTGCCATATTTTACCTGATAAGTAACATATTTGTATTCACTCAAGCCAAATAATTCATGTCCAATTATACTTGTACATTTATAATGGATACAATTATTTAAATTTGGTAATCCACCATAAATGTTGTAATTTCCATCCAAACATGCTTTCTTATAAAAGGACTCTCTAGCTAGTCTTTTACAGAAAAATTTGGAATAAACTATCTAGTTGATTTTGGCAAAACTTTTATCCCACACTCTTGAAAATTTTTGTCAGTATGCAAAGTACAATGAATATGAAAAATAATATCATAACACACTGAAAACTTAACATGTGGTGCATCTATGATTTATTTTTACATAAAAGGGTTTGGCCATCTCAAAAAATCTTTGACTAACAGAAATTTGTGGATGTTTTCTCTAAAAACTTAGAGTACAATTATGCTTGAGTCATCCAAAAAATGTTTTAGATGCAGATCATAGTTACAAGAACTAACTCTTTTTTCCAGTACATCTCTTGTATTGGGTGAAACTCTTGTATTGTCTTTCCAAAATTGTGCAGGTAACTCTTTGAGATCATCAATTACAACCTTGTCCTTTCATGTAAATCTACCAGAGAATGACCAAAACTCATTGGTATTGGGTTAATTAAGTCTTTCACATCTTCCAATTGATTTCATTAATGTTTTTATATTTATATCAAGTGCTTGACTTGTCTTCAAAATCAATCATTTTTCCCTGTTTGACCACATACTGCACAAGTTGTAATTATATAGTAGGTAGCATTACAATTTTATTACATGATTTTAGGCCTACAATATGATATAAATCATATATATTTTCAATAATTTTATTATTTCATCATCCATTTTAGATGTTCTTAGTCCTAATGTGTACATTATAGTTCTCATCTTAATCACTTTAATCAATGAAACAAATAATTGACAATTTTTACTATCATAATCCAATCTATGAAAGAAGATATCCCAAATTTCCTGACCCAGTATTCTTGAATGGTGGTCAAACAATTTGTTACGCATTAGTTTCAAAATATTTTCATCAACTTTAATTAAGTTTGATTTTTCTATGCACAATTCTTGGAGGTGTTGTTAATGGTGGAATTTATTAAGAGGATGTTTCAAAATCATTATTAATTTTTTTGTTTAGTGGTGGGATGACATTTTATTCATTATTTAATTCTGCATTATATGTTTCCATGAATTTTTTTTTTCATTTTTAATTGCAACATTATTTGTTTCCATTCAATTTTCTTCATTATTGGGGGGCAAAAGCATCATGCATAGACTTATCACAAACAAAATAAAAAGTTTATACTTTGAATGTGAAATTCCAACATTATCTAATTAATTATTTTAAATTACATCATTGTTTAATTTATTATTTTTAATTTCAACATATTCAATTCATTAGGATAGTGGTTGTACTTTGTCTAGAACAAAGTACTTGCATTTGTACCTTGCATTTTTATCTCAACTCTTGTATTTACTCTAGTGTTTTGTTATTAAATTTCTTCCTCTTCCATGAACATGATCCATCACCCATTAAAATTGACATATTTTAAAAGGTGGATCAAAATAATTACTTGGAAATCATGTAGAGGATACATAGAAAGTATGCAGAGAATGTTTGTGGGGATAAAATTCTATATTTGGGTTTAAAATAATATTTGAAAGTTAAGTTTTGTCTAAAGATTAAATAACATGTACAAATTATAATGCATACACATTATTTAGTTTATAGATCCTTCCTATATAAGTATTCAATAATACTATCATACAATGCATTTGCTCCTTTAATTAGCCCATGAATTTGATCTATTCACACATTAGGTTCAATTAAGAAAAAAATAGATTCAATTACTCCAAATTAGGTTCAATATACCCTGTAGTTGATGTCATTTGGTCCAAAATAGATTCAATAAATCAAAATTGGACTTAATTATCCCAAATAATATTTGAAATTAGTCCAAATTACATTCAACTCATGATAAAATTAGGGTTCAAGGCTGACACATGTCACAAAATGTGGGATAATTTAGCCCATTTAATCACATTATAGACTCACATTTAGCTTCAATAGGTTCAAATTATCCATAATTTCCTCCACATTTTCATTTATGCCAAAATTACCTATCCAAGTTATTAAAGCTTAATTTCACACAAGACCCTTCGAGGAAATCAAAATAGACCTAAGGAGTAGGGGTTATAATTGAATTTATTATATTTTGAGAAACCAATAATGAGATTGGTTTATCATCATTATAGATGATCCATGATAGTTACAAGAAGCATTTAGGAAACCATTGAGGTAAACTTAAGTGATTGACACCTTTCTAATATCTAAAGGGACCTATCTACGTCCCTGAAGCAATTATTGGGATTGAGTCAAGATTCTTGGTCATTTGGTAACCTAATTGATAATTTAAACTTGTGCAAAACATCTAGAGGCTTTGTATTATCATTTTAAGTCTTTCATCCAGAGTAGGAAAGGATAATGAGTAAATAATAAGGTTAAGTATTAAATTATATTCAAGTAAAAATCCACCCTACCAAAAATAACAGGCTTCTAGGTAGAACCATTTGAAGATTGAATAAAGTAGATTCTTCTTGGCATCAATTTGTAAAATCCAGAGGATTCATGGTAAAAGAACAAATCGATGGATGGGATCATTAAAAATGAGGTAAAACCAACATATTAATCTATTAAACTTGTATAAGGGTATTTTAGGACCTGAACCTTGAATTTAGACATTAGTCTATCATTATATGATCAAAGATAAGAAATAGAGATCAAAATAAGTTCATTGGTTTTTCAAGACCAATATAATAGATTATATGATGAGGGAACATCCTTATGGACCCAAAAATAGTTTCATTTTTGGTTTTGATTTTTATTGTAGGTTTTTTTTAGGTGTAATAGGTCTTAAGTATCTTATTTCATCTATATGCATGGTCATATAGTGCATATAGTGGGAAAACATTAAAATACAATGTAATTTTCAAGTAATTCCATATAACAACTTCCAAGATTCATTTATGTATCTTAGTAGAAGGTGGTGGAGTTAGTTTTTGAGGTTGTCATAATGTATTCCATTTGAATTATATAGGTAATGAATGTCAAAACAAATAAAGTTGATGAATGATGGACTATGTGATATGAGATTTTTGAGTACATTGAGTATATAGATTATAAACCTTAGATTGGAATACTCCTTGATAAAAATATTCCTATGGATAATATGAAGGTGAAGCAATGTGTGAGTTATTATAGAATTATTATTGTGATATATAATAGGTTTTAAACAAGATAAGTTTCTTTTGTTTAGAGATCTTGCTCACTATTAGTATACATGTTATAAACCTTAGATTGGAATATTGTGTCTTTTCTCTTGGATCTTGCTCTAGATTTCAATTTGGTCAATAATTTTTTGGTACATTATTGTGATAATTAAATAAAATTAATATATAAACCATTAGAAGGATTGAAACCATTAAAACCCTATTTAACCCTATTGAGAAAACAAAATATAGTCAACAAAAGGATTGAGATTCTTGTGTTGTGACTACTACATGGGATATTGGGCATTGTTTATAAAAGTAAAAATTTGTGATTTTCCCATACAAAACTTTTCTAACAAGTTTTTTGATTTTAAACCTTTTATATTTCAAGATATTGGTTTGATACTATTCTCAGCTTGATTAGTTTGCACAAACCCTGGCAACTAGGGTTTTCAAGTTTTTGAGAAATTTAACACTTAAAAATTTTCAATTTTTTGTAATCCTATGTATTTTAACCTACCCTAACTAATTCAAGAATTTTTAGGACCTTACAATACATTTAATATGGATTTCTAGCTAGAGGTCTTGGGAAAGGGCTAAAAGAGGCTTAATTTGGAAGGATATAAGAGATAAAGTAGACATAGGGAGTGAGTTAAGACCTAAAAATTGAACCATAAATGTATTTCAACAATAAAAATAATAATATAATATTTTAAATTCATAATTTTTACTACTTTTTCCATACTAACCTATTTGCATTCAAACAGGGTTATAAGAGTGAAACATTACTGTGGCAGAGTTGCATGAGTTGAAGGTAAGATTTTGAGTGAGTTTAAATAGGGATATAGAGGGTAATTTGAGAATCTTTTAATAAAGTTAAATATTTTAATAGTGTTGAGAATTATACTTTTGTATGGTGTATGAATCTGTAAGTCTAAGCCTGGTGAAGTGTTTCATTATTTAAGAACAAGAAAGGGAAAACTTGTGCAAGATCTGAATCATTTGGTATTAGAGCCTAAGGATAGTTAGAAGATAAGGTGAAGAGGAAAAAATGGAAGAAAGGCAAAGGAAAACTAAAAGAACTCAAAGAATGCAATAAAATGTGGCCAATTTGGTCATTGAAATGAGGAACATACAGGCTAGAATGGTAGCCATGGGGATAGCTCAAAGAAGAAAGGTCATAGCTGATGATGACATTGATAGAGAAGAGAAATCTTATAAATCAAAAGAGGAGTAAGAAATAGAAGAAATAATGGAGGAAATATTTATCAAAGCCATGATGAATATGGGTTCAAAACCAAATCTAGATGTGCCAATGTATGAAGGCAATTTAAATGTAGATGATTTGGTGGATTAGATAGTAGACATGGATAAGTATTTAGATTATGAAGAGATGGATGAGACCAAGAAGGGGAAATTAATAATCACAAGATTGAGAGTACATGATTCTTTGTGGTGGATGGAATCCAAGAAGAGAGAAGAAGAAGAGGTAAAGCCAAAATATAGTAATGGGATAGGATGCTGATGAAAATGAAGGCAAAGTTCATACCTAAGGACTGCCACACACATTTGTTTAGGAGGTTAAAAAATCTTATAAAAATGAACATTCAATAAAGTAATACACAGAAGAGTTTCATAGGTTGACAATTAGGACAAGACACTTGGAAAAAGATGATGAAAAAATAGTAAGGTATTTGAATGGTCTCAAGTTTTCCATACAAGATGAGATAAATATATCAACTTTAAAAATAATTGAGGAAGCATATAAAGGAGCCTAGAAAGCTGAGGAGAAGTTGGAAAGAAGGCATACACATAAATCAAGAGGAAGAGGCAAAAAAGTGAGAGGAAGAAGAGAATATGATATCAAGCATGCATATGAGGAAGGAGAAATAAATGGAAAAAGACATGAAACATAGCCAAGAGGTGCTTAGAGGTAGGATTCCATACTATAGAGGTAAAGATGATAGAGGAAGAGGAACTAGTGGTTTCATAGGAAAATGTTTCAAATTTAACAAGTACGTAGGTCATAGGTATTGAGAGTGTCTAAAGGAGCTACAAGAAAAGAGTTATAGGAATGAGAGCAAAAATCAAGTGGTGCAGCCTATAAAGGAAGAGAGTGTTGGTTCAAATTCACATTTATTGGAACCTAAAGAAGGAGAGGCACTCTTGATGAGAAGGACATTACTAAATCCACTAAAGGAGTAAAAGGCTACAAAATGGAGAACACTCTTTAGGAAAATATGTAAGTCTCATAGTAAATGTTTCAAAATAATTATAGATTCAGGTAGCATAGACAATTTGGTTTCCAATGAGATGGTAAGTAAACTTGGTCTCAAAATATTACCTCACCCTACACCTTAAAAATAAATTTGGATTCATAAAAGATATAGTGTACTTGTGAATGGAAAATGCTTAGTATATTTTTAGATTGGAACATATAGTGATCAAGTTATGTGTGATGTTATCCCCATGGATGTTTTCCATGTACTACTAGGAAGGCCTTGGTAGTTTGATAGGTCAACTAGTCATAATGGGGTAAACAATACATATTATTTGTATCACAAGGGAGTTAATTATGCATTATTTCCCTTAACACATGATGATAAAGTTGTTGGTGTCTTTTCTATGGTATTGGTTTCAAGTTACAAAGAGTTGGTGCAGTAACAAGATGAAAAAGTGAAGATGGATGGATATCCTAAGGAGATTAAGGAAGCCCAAGTTGAGGAATGTGAACCTATACCAAGTAACACTACTTTAATTAAGTTTTTGATTAGTTTTTTTACAAGTTTGTCTCAACAATTTGTAAACATTTCTAGTTGTGAACTCATAAAAGGTATGATAGGAAAGCTCCAATGCATGAAAGAAAGTTTTGAAAAGGAAAGAGTTGAAAAAGAGATAGGAGATGTACAATAGGTACAAGTAAAACCAAGTGAAACCAATAACATGATCATGTTAAATAAAGATAATGAGAATATAGAAGAGAACAAATAGTCCTTAATTATAGAAGAGATAGAGGGCAGTTGTGAAGATGATAGATAACACCAAACCAAGCATTTAAGCAAGCAAATGGAAAGCAAGGACTCAAAAGTTGATATGTATGAGATTGGGTGTACCAAGAAAGGATAATGGGTGAAGAATGAAGAATATATAGTTACATTAGTAGTGCCATATGGAAGTAAAATTGTAATGGATCAAATTGCAAAAGAAGAAGCATGGTTTTCACACCCAAAGCAAATAGCAACAAACATCAGATGTGATTTCTTTGATGATTTTGTTGCATGTGCAGGTATACTCATGAAGAAGAAGAACAAAAAGAGGCCTAATTATAGGGCCCAGGAATATTTTCACCTCTAAAAAAGGCAAGTATTAGTAGCAACCTTCAATTTGGAGGTACAAAGCAACTAAGGAAGAGTAAACACCAAGTTGACATATATTTTGGTAATATGATGCAGGGGCATCCTTGTGGATACCAAAATAGTTTAATTTTTGTCTTTGATTTTTATTTTAGGAGTTTTTTTTATGCATAATAGGTCATAAGTATTTTATTTTGTCTTTATGCATGGTCATATAGTGCATATAGTGGGAAAACATTAAAATGCAATGTAATTTTCAAGTACTTCCATGTAGCAACTTCCAAGATTAAGTTATGTATCTTAGTAGAAAGTGTTGGAGTTAGTTTCTGAGGTTGTCATAATGTATTACATTTTAAGGATACAAGGAATGAATGTGAAAATAAATAAATTTGATTAATGATGGACTATGTGATATGACATATCTGAGTACATTGATGTTACATGGTTGTAACAAAGTATTTGTTTGATTGAACACTCAAATGTGGTGAGTAATTTTTGAATATGTGATTATTGATATTATTTTGATCATATTTAATCTATTTCTTGACACAAATAACAAATGTTGATGTTACAAATAAACTCCTTTGAGAAGATAGACAGGTCTGTCATATAGTGAAAGTGTGTATATAGTTGGCTCAAATAGTAAATAGAGCATTTGGTCTATGTTAGAAATATTCCTATGAAGGATGTGAAGGTTAATAAAATGTGTGAGGTGTTAGATAATTATTTTTGTGACATACAAGAGGTTTTAAACATAGTAAGTTTCTTTTGTTTAGAGATCTTGCTCACTATTAGTATACAAGTTATAAACTTTGGATTGGAATATTGTGTCTTTTCTCTTGGATCTTATTCTAGATTTCAAGGTGGTCAAGAAAGGTTTGGTATAGTCTTTTTATAAGGTAATAAACCTAATATAGGCAATAGAAACCGTTGGAATTATTGAAACCATTAAAACCTTGTCTAACCCTATTAAGAAAGTAGATTATAGTCAACAAAAGGACTGAGATTCTTGTGTTTTAAATGCTACAAGGGGTATTAGGCATTGGTTATAAAAGGATAAAGTTGTGTTTTGCCAAAAAATATATTTTCCAATAACTTTTTTGGTTTGAAACCTTTTATGGTTCAAGATTTTTATTTTATACTGCTATCAGCTTACTTAGTTTGCACAAACCCTAGCAACTAGGGTTTTAAAGTTTCTGAGAAATCTGACACTTGAAAAATTGAAAAGAATTGTAATCCTATAATTTTCACTTTCCCTAAATATTTCAATAAGTTTTAGGATTGTACAATACCTTTAGTATGGATTTATAGTTAGAGGTCTTGGGAAAGGACTAAAAGAGGCCTACTTTGGAAGGCTAGAAGAGTAAAAGTGGACCTAGGGAGTGACTTAGGACCTGAAAATTGAACCATAGGTGTATTTAAACAAGACATAATAATATAATATTGACAATTCATCATTGTTATTACTTTTTCCATACTAACCTATTTGTAGTTAGACAGGGCTACAAGAGTGGAGCATTACTTTAGCAGAGTTGCATGAGTTAGAGGTAAGAGTTTGAGTGAGTTCAAAAAGGGATATAAAGGGCAATTTGAGACTATTTTAAGAAAGTTAAATATTTTGAAACTTTTTAATAGTCTTGAGAATTCTACTTCTGTATGGTGTATGAATCCTTAAGTCTAAGCCTAGTAAAGTATTTCATTATTCAAGAACAAGAAAGGGAAAACTTGTGCAAGCTCTGCATCATTTTATTACAATCACTAATAGACCTATAAGTGGACTATATTATTTAAATTGGGTTATATACAAAATAAAGGCATAATGTGCATGATATATGGTCAATTTTAAGCCATGTGTTTCATAGATTATACAATTGATTGAACCCTAAATTTGGTTCAAGGGCTTAATTTTGCCCAAATCACCTAACTAATTGCACTAATTGACTAATTAGATAAATTCTTGACATGTTTCCTCAAACCAAATCCTACTCGTGTAGTTAGGTTAAAGGTGTTCAAATTGGTCTCAAATGCCTCCTTGATTGAATGAATCAACTCTTTGCTTCATTATATATGATGACATCAGGGTTAATCTCACTCCAATCAGATTCTATAAGTTATATCTACATGTTTAAATGTTCATATTGGCCTCAATTTCCTCCATGAACTTGTATTTATGATAAAATTTGGGCTTATGGTTTACAGTTGTAATAATTGACTAGTTGGCTCAATATGTAAGGCAATATGAGCTACTTTAGCCCCAGATCACATCCTAAACTCATAAAACTACGTTAAATGGGTTGAAATTTGCCCATATTACCTTCATTAAAATGCATTAGCAATGAATTTAGGGAACTTAGAGTTTGTATTAAAGTCTATAAAATTAGGTTTTATGCCATTTAGGGTTTAGTGTAATGGATTTGAATACATGTGATGGAATCAGGGTTTAGGGGAACTATATTTAAGATAAAATTATGGTTTAGGGTCAACATGTCACGAAACATGAGCTAATGTAGACCCTTTTATCATATCATGGACTCGCATTTATGTTAAATTATGTTCAAATTAGCCATAATTGCCTTCATGTTTACATGTATGATAAAATTAGGGTCGATTAAGCCATATGTTGCTTAGACTATATAATTCATTAGGGCATGAATTTGGTGTAGGTGTTTAATTTTACCCAAATCACATCCCTAATTATACCAATTGAGTAATTGGCTCAATTAATAACATAATCAAAATTAATTTATCCCTAAATCATATCACATGCTCTTGTAATTACATTGAAGGGGTTCAAATTGCCCTGAAATACCTCATAGAATGAATGAATCAACTCTTTGGTTCATTATATATGATGACATTCTAGGTTTAATTTCACACCAAATCACATCATGTATACAATTTAAAATAGGTCCATGTGGGTCATTTGGACCATAATTATCTCCACAATTGAACCAATCAACATTTACATTCATTATATGATAGCCCATTCAAGTTTATTGATTTCAAAACCATATCCTATACATGTAAAACTTACAACATTTAATGTTTCTTTGAATCAATCTATGATGAATTTGGAGGTGATCAATCCCCAAATAACATTTTATATTCATGCAACTAGGTTGAAAAGGCTCAAAATAGCCCCAATTTCCTTTAGATTCAACCATGTTTGACTATTTTTTTTATATTTTTTTATGACATTGGGGTTGACATGTTAGAATTGAACTAAGTCTCAATGTCTCATGTTTGGCTTAGGTTGCATGTTAAATTTTCTCAATACATTATCAAATTTAGACATTTCATCATATCTTAACATAACCTATTAACTAAGGCCATAGAGCCTATCAAAATATAATTTCATCCTTTTTGTCGTAGTGTATATAGGGAAAAGGTAACTGTAGTGACTTGCATCTACCAATAGCTGAATAAGTTTTTTATCAAGGTGTGTTCTCTTGATGGAACATATATTAGTGTGTATAAATATGAGTGTCCTTGTATTAGTCTAATGTGATACCACAACACCTTAATTCTCTATACAAATTTAGGGACCCTTTCCCTATCATGATACACTTCACTTTACAATTGAAATTATCAAAAAACACCACTATTACAAAACTTAAGATAAAAAATACACGTATCCATAGAGAATTTTTTTTTGTATTATGAAAAAATAATGCATAATCACTAATTGAATTTGAATTCAACAAATTGAGTTTTTTGGCTTGGATTCCTAAGCCAAAGGCTTCAACATATCAATCTATATCCAAGTTCGAGAGTTTTGACCAAAAAAAATAGTGAATTTAAAATTCCATCACCAAATACACTATGAATTTCAACAACAAAATTTAAAAAAGTATTACCATGATAAGGAGAACACTCTCCTCTTTCCAAATATATGATTTTTATAATTTTTTGACTATTTTAAGGGTTCAAATTATGCTAATTTCCAACTATATCTTTTTTAGGCCACTTCATGCCTATTTATGTTTATGTAATTTATTTTTCATTGATCCAAGTGAAAAAAAAATTATATGGTCACAAACTAAGCCTAATTCTACAAACATTTAGAAAACATCAAAATTCATGTATTTGAGGTACTTAGGGGGGCATACGACTGACTTTCTATTTTTTTTGTCAATTTTTAGGATCTATATACATGCAAAATTAATTAAAAAAATACTCATTTAAAAAATATAAAATAATATAGGTCATAAACAATAATGTCTTATCTAAATATTCACCAAAGGGTTTCAAACAATATTAAACAATGATAAGAAAACATTAGACTACACAGACATCTATCTACTCTATTATATTAAAAAATATAGGAGCTCCTCTTCAAATTTTATATGTTTGACCTAGTTTATAGTCAACCATTTTAAAAAAAAAACTTAGTATTTTATAATCTAAACTCAAAATGGTACAATTCATCTTCTTATATCATCTTCAAATTTTGAGTGTAGCCATCTAAAATTATCTACAGAAGTTTAGACTTATATAATTTTAGGAAAATAATGTCCATGTGTAGGCCTTTCTTTGTGTCACAACTATGTGGACTTACCCATGTGTGTGTGTGTGTGTGTGTGTGTGTGTGTGTGTGTGTGTGTGTGTGTGTGTGTGTGTGTGTTTTTCTACCCATTTATTGATGTTAATTCTAAATTATAAATCACGTTTGCAAGGGTACACCTTATTTTGTCTTGAGCATAATAATCCAAATCACTCCAAAAATATTCATCTAAGACAAGGTAGGGATCTCTATTTAGGTCCATGTAAGCTGATAAAATTGAATAAGTCAATATTACACAATTTACTCCACATTTTGCACTTGCATCTAGCACATTGGTCATTCCTTTGACTACGAGCTCTATCACTTGTTCCTACATCACCACCACCATTACCATTAAAGAGAGTTTTATGAGTTGTTCAACTTCAAGATTTAGATAAGAATTCACTTATAAGGTCATCTCTGAGAAAGTAGTATATGTGGAAGACACCATCGCGACATGTAATAACTTTGATTAGATTTAAATAACATGCACTCATACAAACAAATTACAAGCATCCCATATACCACCTATTTCCCCCTTTGTTATGTGTTATAACCCTTCGTCAACTAGTTCTTATTTATTCTAATTCTCAACTACCTCATATCATAACATTTTGTGCTTATTTGTCTTGCTTTTACAAACACATCAACTCACCTCTACTATTGGATTACAATATCAATGGATAGGAATAGTCACCAAAATTAAAATAATAATTTGTTGATAAGCTAAACCTAATATTAAATAATCTATTTCAACAAGATTATTTTAATATTACAATTATAACATAAACATGTATATTATTATCTAATAAATACTATTATTATATAATAGTGTGTATAGACACAAAAATAAATTACTAGTTGTTTTAAAGTTACAAGTTACATGAGAAGGGATATGATGTCATGTTTTGGTCAAGTAGGCTTTCGTAAAGTGAAAGTGTAAATTGGTAGTTGTATTCCACTCGAAACTCATACCCATTGACCTTATCTCATCTTTTGTGCTCAAATCATTAAGAAATAATCATATGATATTTATAGTGGAGGTGATGGTAACAAATGAGGATATGTGTTAATTCATATGATGTGGCAATGAGTTGTGTGGGAAGGAGTGTTTCATTTCATCAGAAGGGATGCATTTTTTTGTTTTTATAAAGCAAATTTGTTTAAAGTAGAAGAGTGTAAATCGGTATTCTTACCTTATGGCCATTGATTCATATTACCTTTTACACATGAAGCAAGCAAAAATAAGTTAAAATTTAAGGTGGAAGTAATGGTAGAAAATGAGGTCGTGTATTCCTTCAAATGATAATGTTATGCACCAAGAGGTGACATTATGTTTCACAATGAGCTTGCATAATAGTAAAGTGGTGGGGAAGGTAAATTCCATTCAGAGCATGACAGTGATGAAATAAATCAATGTGACTTGGGTGATGATGGTGAGAGGAAATGACAAGATATTTCAGGTGGTTATGTTATATCTATTACAAATTTATCTTCCAAAATAATCACATTAAATAATTATATTATAATACTATATTATATAATAGTATTACTATAATACATAACATACATGTAATCTTATATTTTGGTAAAGTGTGGTTTTGTAAAGTGAAAGAGTGTAAATTGGTAGCCATACCTCACTTGAAACCCATGAATGCCAATCACATCTCACCTTGTGTGCAAACAATAGTAAGAAGAAATAATCATATATTTGTGGTGGATGTGATGGTATAGAATGAGATTGTTTATTCATTCATACAACATCACAATGATTTGTGCAAGGAAGAGATGTTTTATTTTTTGAAGAGCTTGAATAATGGCGAAGTGGTGGGGAAGGGCTAAGCAATACAAAATATGAAAGTGGTGAAAGATTTCAAGATGAGCTATGTGATGATGGTGAGGGGAATTGATAGGGTATGTCATGTGATATTTAAAACCATAGAGCCCATATCATACGCTTGACCCAAACTTAGGACAAATTTTGGATTTACATGACTTACACACATTATAAAGGGGGTGTGTAGATTGCAAGGTGGTAACATCGTTGAATGAAAATTTAAAATTGTTAAGGGTGGATGAGGATGTTATGAGTGTTGATTTGATTTCAATAAGGCTCCATGTCTGATGAGTAGCTTGAATCTATATTATGTTCATTTATTATGAAAAAATTGATTACTATATTCTGAAAGGAATAATGACTAGATTATTTCAATTCACGGGATCTTAGGCATTGACAACAAACACCATCACAAAAAGAGAGATCTAAAAAAAAAGGTTTATAAACTGATATGTAGAATAAAGTAGAAAATATCATTTATTATATCCAAACTTTTATATTTTAAAAAATGAGAAGCTTTACATATATAACCAAAGACATATAAGGAGCAAAGCATCTTAACCAATGTGGGATAAATCCACAATAGGAAAAAGACATGAGAAACCTAGTAAACATGACTAGCCTACTCTAACACCCCCCTTAAAGTGAAGATAAGGGCTAAAAATAGTTAAAAACAAAGTGGCATATCCATAGTATGAGTCTTGAAAACAAGCCTTGATCAGGTACTCATGTACAATATATCCATGAAGTGGAAAAAGAGATAAAACCCATAGAAAAAAATCCCTCCTTTCTCCCTATCGCCTGTCGAACCTCGCCTCCCCGCCCCCTTGTGAACCCTCTAAAATGATGTAAAAGAAGGAAGGAAGGATTTCATATGGAATCCCCCCAAGGATAACTATCATTGATACTGAATCTATCGATACTCCATGTCAGAGTTGCAAGATGACTAGTGTCAATGTCAAGATCCTTGGTTAGAAGACCATATAAGTTCCATCCACATCAAACAATATTTCTTCCTTTTGCCAAATGAAAAATAATAATGTTCTAATGGAAGTCTACCCATTCCATTATAGAAGATGAATGAACTAGTAGTACAAATATCTTTGAATCGCATCCAAATCTAAAGTATGGCATAGGTCTAGCAAGATCATGCATAAGAACTGGATGAAGTGACATTAAAGTAATCTAATCAGATGAAATTTGTTGAAAGAATGTCCATAGAAAGTGAAGCATAATTATCAACAAGTATACTAGATCACTAGAAATAATATACTCCTCTGAAGAGATAATCAGTGGTGGCTCAACATATTGCATAAGAATAAAGGTAGGTTTTGAAAATAGACATTCCAAGTCTGACAGAAACTCATCCCATAGAGGTGGATCAACAAAAAGAAGAGTAATGTCTACCAAGAATGTGTCATCATAAAAAATTATAGTAGGAGAAGTACATCATAATAAGAGAAAATATCATTGACAAAAGAAGGAGATGGAGAAGCATCATCTATGTCATTATCAAAATATAAATCCTCACTAATAGGAGGAGAAGGAAGTGGAGTCAGAGAGGGTTTAGAAAACCCGAAAGGCTCAATATCCTCCTTAAAGAAGGCTACAATAGCATCTCAAGCTCCTTTTGGTGACATGACATCCATAATATGAATGTGCAAGATATCTAAAACATTAAGACAAATCAAGTGAAGATCCTCATCTTGCATATATACAATCTAGATAATATCTTTCTCATTTTTTAAGTTAAAAAAGTCACCATGTACTATTATCCAAAAGCATTTTAGTTATAGGTGTATCCTTATTTTTATTTTCTAAATAGTATAATTTTAGTTTTCAAGGGCTTCATTATCAAAATATAATGAATAAGTTGAGAAGAAGAAAGAATGATCCACCCACCCAAAAAAAATTTAATAACTCTCAATTCAAAGAATGACAAGGAAAAAATAAAACACTCAATGTGTAAACCCCCTAGAATTTGTCACTATATAATTGAGTGCATTTTATAAGATAAATTACCCCAATAGATAGATAATAAAAAAATATACACTTTTAGAAAAATAGAACTCGATTTTGAGTCAAAGTTCAAAATTTATAACTTTTACAAGTTTCTTCTTATTAAAATGGTTCAAATAAGTAAAACTTGTACAAAAATTAAATGCACTAAAGACCTAGAAAAAGTTTATCAAGTGGGATTTGATTCTAATACCTCCCATGTGACAATGGTCCACCAAAAAAATGATTTACCACTTCACCTATTTCTTAGATTCAAGAAAACACTTTGCAAAATCTCTAAAAATTGGTTGAATGGGCACTATTGTGATGCCTTAAAAGATTGTACATCCTAATGCATAGTGGTACTTCTTATTATAGGTTAAAATTAGAATTAAAATACTATGCTCTCCAAGAATCAGATTTTAATATGCATATCATACGATCTCAAACTAATAGAAAATCATACAAATATCCAAATGATGAAGATAGGTTGATACATTAATTTTTATGCTATCAAAAGAGATGTACATCCTACTCCATAATTATTCTAATTGATATCAAATAAAATATGGGATTATTAGATAATTGTACCATTAGATCTGTACTACCTATGGCGAGAGAAAATCGTACAAGTGGAAGGTATAGGGTAGCAGACCAACAAGTAAGTTTTCCATTAGAAGGATTGTATGCCATAATCTTTTGTGATTCTAACAAATTCTGGAAGATATAAAACTCATACTAGTATGCCCCTATGCTTTCAAATTTGGATTTTGATTCATGTAAAACATAAAATCATCAAAAAAATATGTTTAAACTATCTTAAAAGATTTCAAAATAATCTTAACATAGGTCTAAAAAAATAATTACATAATGGTGCAACCTAGGATCCATATGACCTAGTCAATGGTTAAAAAATATAAATAACAGATCCATACAAAACACCTCCACTCCACCAAGCATAAGTTTTGATATATGAATAAACCCTTGCAACAACAAACTTGTATATGGGTGGCTACAACACCTACTACTTTATTGCCCTAAAAGGAATGATGACTAAATCATTCCAAGCCTCAAAATCTTAGGTGTTGACAAAAAATAACATCACAAAAGGAGATATCTATAAAATAAAAGGTTAAAAACTAATATACAGATCAAAGTACCAAAAAGCATATATTACATCCAAACTTCTTCTATATTGTTATAAAAAATAAGCCTTGCATATGTAGACAAGGACAAACAAGGAACAAAGCATCTTAACCAATGTGGGATAAATACACAGTTAAAAAATGTTAAAAAACACCTAGTAAACAAAAGTAACCTAATAGATAACAAATTCAATTATTCACAATTTAGCTAAATCCACTCAAAAATTCAACCTACCATTAAAATCTAGAGCCATTAGGATAAAAATGCAAATAGATAAAAATTCATAGAAACATTAGATCATAAAGCTAAGTATTATAGATCAAGATCAAAATAACAAAAAGAATAGGTGCTTATGGATTAATCATGAATTGACTTTTAAGACTCCAATTTTTTCAGACAATGTGATATTGGCTTGATTCAAGACTTGGATTAGTTGATAGCTTGATAAAGAGGACTAATGTATTTGATCATGGGATAGGCATGGAATCTCATATATTTTCTCCTTGGATTTTCATGGAGAGGTGGCTAGATTTAGATAGAAAAAGATGAGGGAATAAAAAGGAATTAAAAATTATTAGGGAGCCTCTAGATTTAGAGTTTTATAGAGAAAGGAGGTCAAAATGGAGGAGGATTATTGAATTAGATAATTCTAAAATCCATGTTAGATGTTAATAATGATTATAGGGGATTTAGGTGGTGAGGATATGATAAGGAGAGGATATGTGGAGATAAGTGGAAAGTGATGTCATGGCTAGTGTGTAGCTTTGTAGAGAAAACTAGGGAATATGTAGGATTTTGTGAATTTAAAATTCACAAGTGGACATGGGAAGATTTATTAAGCAAATCAAATGTTAATAAGAGGAGAAATGAGGGGATTAATAATAGGTGGAATATATGTGGGACATGAAATATGGAGAAGGGACATAGATAATTGATTAGGAGAGGGTTAAATAGGCTATGTTAGGTGAAATAGTGACAAGAAGAGTTAATTATTGGATTATTAGACGAAATTAGACGAAAATAGTGATATAATTAACAAACTAGAGAAGGCAAACAAATAATGATGTAGACAATACAGATAGAACATTGAGGTACTATAGTATATCTTGTAGCTTATGTTCATCCATAATTCAAATATATTAGCATCTATAACTATTATATCAATCTTAGCAATGTAAGTAAACACCAAACTCAAACCCATGGAAGAAAGGACAAGGTGATGAAGAACATGCAAGTGGTGAAATATTTAAACATGCACTGGGTGGTGATGGTGAGTGGCAATGATAGGTTATTTCAAGGCATATCATATGGTAGGAGGCCCATATTACATTCCAAACCGAAATTCAAGGTAGTGCTTGGATATGTGTGCCCTACATAACCTATTGCAAAGGGGTTTTGTAGCGTGCAAGGTGGTAAAAACTTTGATTTGTTATTTTTTATTGTTGAAGATGGATGGAGATGTCACGAGCGTTGATTTGATTGCAATAAGATTCCACATTTGATGTGCAGCTTGAATCAATGATACAATATCGCTAATATGGGGACAAGACATTGATATTAAAAAGTTTATCTATCCATGTTACTAATATATTGACACTTGAAAATAAAAAATCACATCCCTACCAACGTTCTTTACAGCATCGAATAACTCTTAATATATTAATATAATTTATATACATCCCTCTATCATAATTTGCACCTTTGAGTAACTGCTAATTTAAATGCATTTTAGACTTGAGCTTTACTTTATTTGCCTTAACATAGCTTACTTAATCTTGGCATTACCTTTAACATCATAGATTAATATTAATATTTAAACCATTTTCATCTAATCCTTTAATCAATGATCAAACAATTCTGAAGTCTTTTTTACACCATTGATCATTTAAGTCTATACATTATTTGTCATTTAACTCTCACGGGCTCTACACAATCTCCCAACGAATGCATTTTATCAAACAGATCACATTTATGAGTATGCTTTTGCATTTGGCATATATGTCCACCACTACGCCTGCAACACTAGATAAAATAATTGTTTATGTGTTTTGCGATAGAGGCTAGAGAATTCATCGAGTACAGAAGGGTTCTGCAGAACTTATACCCACTTTTTGGTAAATTTCATTGATAAATCCTTAAGGATTTGAAGATGTAGGAACTGATAGACCTGATACCAGTCACTTATGATGCCATTAAAACACACAATAGGATTTAAACATTTGCAGACAGAACTACCAAACCATTCACTGACATAATTTAAACACAGAAACCATAGAACTTGTAAACCATTCATTAACTCACAGTCACAACAGATTTCATACATTCAGCCATAACTACCAACAAGTCACAGTATTGCATTCAACCACAGATTTTAGAAAGACTAACAATAGATTAAAACAACTTATATTATCTTTCATAAATAGATTACATATGAGATTACAGTCAACACACATTTCTTATGAGTTGCACATAGATAACTTTCTTTATGGCCATTTTGAGGCCCATCCACAATGTTTACCAACATACTCACTCACTCATTCTTGCCAAAGTTACCTTGCTCTTGGCTGCCATACATGGCATACTTCTCTCATATTGACTAGCTTCCGCTGGGATGCTCGGAAGGCATACAGACTACAAATCAATTACATATATTTATCTTATCCATCAGAAGGATCTAATGCAGATTGAAGTCTCTTGAAGTTTTAGAAGAACCTAGAAAAGCCACGTGAAAGATTAAATGCATTAAATCATCAGCTTCTCGAGATATATCTTTCGTAGATACAAAAATTAAATAAAAGGTGAAACATTAATGCAGATTGATAGCCATATGTACTAGACAACTTAGACAATGACTAGCATACAAAGGCAGTTCATATTACATCACCAACATTCTCCCCCTTAAGCTAAATTGCCACATCAATTGATCATGGGAGCCAAAAAGACTTCGACCTTCTACAACTTTGTTTCATTTGGACAAAATACATTCTGCTCCTTCACGGAGGCCACCAGCATCCACAATAACACGACACCTTGGAGAACATCTTCTTCACACTTTCTCCAAGAAAGAGCACAGCTTTACAACAAGCAATTACCTTCCAATTTCACATTTACAGATGTGCCAATCAATACAATACATGTCTTCCATATGCACAAAATAGTTAAAACACTAAAAAACATGAAAAATACACATATATGGAGTTGTGATGCTCAATTTTTATAGAGTCTTTTAAGACATTCCTAAATAAACTGATATATAAAAACATAAACTACGCCATATTTGTTCTCTAAAACCACATTCCTACCTTTTCTCACTCATGGAGTTCTCCACATTCCTCTTCCTCTTCTTGTCGCCGCTACCCTCGGCAATCTTTTCAAGCTTACACAACTAAGCTCTTTCAACGATCTTCTTTCCTCCGTGATTGGCCTTCAACTGCTTCCCAAGACATGAGCTTACACAAAAACTTCAGATACAAACATTGTTTCAACTTTGCAGAGACATCATAAAGATTTTTGACCAATCCAAAAATAAAGATGACCCAACGGATTGTAAAATTTTAAATAAAATTAAATCACATCGAAATATATGCAATATTCATAATATAGAAGAAATAAGAATTGAAAAAATAAAAAAAATACTTCTTCTTCAAAAAATTGGAATCATTCTCCTTCTCTTTGAAAATAAAGATCAATTACAATGTATTAATAGAATTGCATGTGAACATGCTTTTCTAATTATTAAATAAAATATTTTAAATTTATCTAAATAATAATTTTCATGTAATATCAACTAAAACTAACTCTAGCCTTAATAAGGTTTTATTTTTTCTAAAAATATATTAACTAAAAATTAACTAACTGTCCAAATTTAGCTCCACAAAAACTGTTCATGCAAACTAAATTTACACTAATAGTCTAAATACAGAATTGAGTGAACTGCACTTTAGCATCACTTTTCGACATACTCCACCTTGATGTTGAGAGGACTCACAATTTGATCTCTGAGTTTCAAAAATTGATCCTTTGCAACTGCCTTAGTGAAGATATCTACTAATTGTTATTTAGTGTTGATGTATCTCAATTCTACTACCTTCTTTTGCACTAAATCTTAGATAAAATGAAGTTTTAAATCAAAATGCTTTGTCTTACTATGATGGATTAGATTCTTGGCCAATTTAATAGCACTAATGTTATAAAAAAATAACTATGGGATGAACTTGAATCTCTCCAATTTCTTCAAGAAGTTTTTAAAGCCATAATGCTTGTGTACCTGCTGAAGTGACTGCAACATAATCTACTTCTGTAGAATAAAGGGCAACATACTTCACTTCTTTAAGCTCCAAGTAATCAAACCAGAACCAAAAGAAAAATAATTCTCAGAGATTGATTTTCGTTCATCCAAACTACCTCCCCAATCAAATCACTAAAACCAACAAGATTGAACCTTTTAGAAGTGTAGTAATGAATACCAAAATCTAGAGTGCCTTTCACATACCTCAAAATTCTCTTGGCTACCTTCATATGTATTATGATGGCTCTACGATATACCTTAAAATAAGTGAAACTGAATAAGCAATATTAGGTCTTGTATGAGTTAGAAACATTAAGCTTCCAACAATACTTTTATAGGCCATCTCATCAACTCTTTCAACACCATCATCTCTACACCACACAACTCCATGAGCAACTGGAGTGGAGACTGGTTTACAATCAACCATATCAAATTTCTTCAACATATCTTTAGCATACTTTGTTTGACAAATAAAAAATTTATTCTTCCTTTGATAAAACTCCATTCCTAAAAAATATTTCATGAGGCCTAAATCTTTCATCTCAAATTCATTCATCATGGAAACTTTGAATTCATCCTTCATCATAGAACTGCTACCCATATACAACAAGTCATCAACATATAAACTTACAATTAGAATATCATTACCTTCTTATTTGTAGTAAAAGGTATGTTCACTCTTACTTCTTTGGAAGCCATTCTCTTAAAAATATCCATCAATCCTAGTATACCATGCTCTTGGTGCTTGTTTGAGGCCATACAAAGCCTTCTTTAACTTGTAGACATGATTTTATTTTCTTTGCACTTCAAAAACTTATGGCTATTCCACATATACTTCTTCTTCTAAGTACCCATTCAAGAAGGCACTTTTCACATCCATATGATGGATGCTCCAATTCTTTTGAGATGCTAATGAAATCAGCATTCTAACGGTCACTTGTCTTGCTACTAGTGCAAATGTCTCTTCATAATCAATGCCATACTTCCGTGTGAAGTCTTTATCAACTAATTTCACCTTATGCCTTTCAACACTTCCATCACTGTTACACTTAGTCTTGTAGACCCATTTGATGACAATCTTCTTCTTGTAATGTGGAAGCTTTGTAAGCTCCCAAGTGTCATTCTTGTGAATAGAATCCATCTCTTTTTGCTTTGCTTGCATCCAAACTTCATTAGTATATGCATCTTTAAAACATGATGGTTAAAAATCAGCCTTGATAAGTAAAGCAAAATTCAGTGTCTCACCTCTTGGAATTTCTTCATGTGCTTGATTTGAACTCCTTTGATAAATGTCACTCAATCTTCTTACCTTCTTTGTAGAATTAGGACTTCAATCTAGACTTACACTTTGAATTGAACAACTAGATGAGGGATTACTTGGTGGATTTGTAGCACTTGGAACAAAAATATTAGTGGGCTGCCCATGATCAATATCATCCATAATAACTTCATTTAAAATAGATTTTGAATTCTCCATATGGCCTTTTTGATGACCATAAACTCCCCCTTCATCAAAAATCACATCTCTTGACACAATAAGCCTATTAGTGAGAGGATTATATAACCTGTAAGCCTTACTTTCCTCACTATATCCAACAAAAATACATGACTCTTTTTTAGGATCTAACTTTTGCCTCTTTTGATCAGGAATATGAACATAGGCTAAGCAACCAAAAACTTTAAAATAATTAAAATTTGACTTTTTCTCATACTAGGCTTCATACAAAGTCATCCTATCAAGTGCACTAGTGGGACTCTGATTAAGAATATATACTGATGTAGCAACTGCATTTCCCCAAAAAGAATTGCTTAATCCCTTTGTTTGTAACATGCTTCGTGCCATCTCCACCACTGTACAAATTTTTCTTTTCAACTACACCATTTTGTTGAGGTGTGTATGTAGTGGTGAGCTGTCTTTTGATGCCATGCATATCACAATAACCTTGAAAGGCTTTTGAAAAAAAAATTCTCTATGATCAGTCCTTAAACATTTGATTTTGCACCCTTTGTCATTTTCTAAAAGGGATCTAAACCTCTTGAATTTCTCAAGAGCTTCACCTTTGGTCTTCCAAAAATAAACCCAACATTGTCGTGAGTAATAATCAATAAAAGTAATAAAATATGATGACTTACCCAAACTCTTTGTTTGCATAGGACCACAAATGTCTAAATGAACTAACTAGAGTGAATAATGAGCCCTCCATGCATTGCCTTTTGAAAATTTCTCTCTTGCATGTTTTTCTTTAGCACATCCTTCACACACTTCCTTGTGCTCTTCAACCTTAGGCAAACGAAAAAATAATGCTTTTGATGTTAGAATTTTGAAACTATGAAAATTTAAATGCCCATAACTGAGATGCCACAACCAACTTGTATCGTCATATGCCATATTGACAAGGTTCATGTTATGTCCACCAAACTTCAATGGGAACATCTTATTCTTTGTCATAGGCACAATTGTTACCACCCTATTTCCTTGATTCTTATCATAAATTATACATTGTTGATTTTTAAATACAACTTTATAATTCTTCTCACATAATTGTCCAACACTCAACAAATTATGATTTAACTTTGGAGTGTAATAAATGTCTTTAACACTCTTCATAACTTCTTTTGTATGGACTTCCATAGCTCTTTTTGCAGCCACCTCCAATGATTTGTCATCACCAAACTTGATCTTGGATTAAAAATTTTCATCCATTATAGAAAAAAGTTTTTCATTCCCTAAAATGTGGTTAGAACATCCTAAATCTAAATACCAAATAGCTTTAGAAACATTTTCAGCTTTGTCATAAGATAAAAATAAAATAAAATAGCACTTCAACATCACTTTTCAACACAGATTAGGTCCAAATGGACAACTGCATGCCCTATACAAACTACACAGGTTCAGACAAACAACTCACTGCCTTATGCAAACTGCTTATACAGATATTGCACTACAAATATTGACACAGACTTTCCTTGAATAAACATAGATTGGGTTGGATGAATGATTATGCGAATACAAACTTAGAAAGACAACGTAGACAACCTTTGGCTCTGAAACGTTTTGTAACTTCCCAAGATTGACTCCATGGGCTCTAATACCACTTGTAGGAACTGGCAAACCTGATACCAGTCACTTACAATGCCACTAAAACACACAACATGATTTAGACATTTGTAGACAGAACTGCCAAACCATTCAGTGATAGAATTTAAACACAAAGAGCATAGAACTGGTAATCCATTCATTAACTCATAGTCACAATGGATTTCAAACATTCAACCAAAAATGCCAACAATTCACAGTATTGCATTCAACCAAAGATTTTAGAAAGACTAACAATAGATTGAAACAACTTATATTATCTTTCATAAACAGATTACATATGAGATTACAGTCAACACACATTTCTTATGAGCTGCCGTGCCAACATAGATAACTTTCTTTATGGCCATTTTGAGGCCCATCCACAATGTTTACCAACATAGTCACTCATACATTCCTGCCAGAGCTGCCTTGCTCCTAGCTGCCATTCATGCCATACTTCTCTCATATTGACCAGCTTCAGCTGGGATGCTCCGAAGGCATACAGACTACAAAGCAGTTACATATATTTATATTATCCATCAGAAGGATCTAGATGCAGATTGAAGTCTCCTGAAGTTTTAGAAGAACCTAAAAAAGCCACGCCAAAGATTAAATGCATTAAAGCATCAGCTGCCTGATATATTTCTTCCATAGATACAAAAATTAAATAAAAGGTGAAACATTAAGCAGATTGATAGCCAGATGTGCTAGACAGCTTAGACAATGGCTAGCATACGAAGGCAGTTTAGCTTACGTCACCAACAGAAGAGTCAAATCAAAAATTTTGGCGCATTTAACTGGTAAAATCCTTATACAAAATTTTGAGTGAAATTGAAGAACCTTAATCAGTCAATAGATGGGAATGTGAAGGCTCTGGTGTTGGTTGACAAGAAACAATAGTAGTTAAAAAAAACTCAATTGTAGAAAATTTGCACACGATTTGGCATTTCAATGTTTAAAATGGAAGCGATCATTAAATCTACGGTTTAGCTTTCAGATCAGAGATACCAAGATAGTGTTTCAAGCAGCAGTAGCAAACAAACTTCAGTGGGAAACTGTGTTTGAGAATCACGACAAAATTAATGGTTTTGCAAATCATAATATCTTTATTGCAAGCTGAAGCACATTACAATCAAGAGAACCAACAATATAAATATATGAAAAAAGTTGTTAAAGTTATATCTATCTGTACTGCAGTGGATTAACAAAAATACTAGGTATAACAAACTTTTCCTTTTACATACATCCATTGAAAATAAAGAATTAAAATAAAAAAATCAAAGGAAAAAATTGTATAGATCCTAGATTTACAGGAGTACCAGAATAGATGAAAAAATAATGTAACATGCCAAAATAAACTGTTGGAGTGCGCAGCTGGCAGAAGGGAGAGAGGCGTTGCACATTCCGACTGCAGTCAGCAGAGTCAAAGGAGATTGCAGGAGCTTTATTTCAAGATTTTTTTTGAGAGCCATCGCAATTCACAAAGCGGACAAATAATTTAAAAAACAAAAAACAAAAAAAAAACAGAAGCTTTTTGATTACTCGAGCGGATATTTCTACAGGGCTCCTTCACAGAGAACTTGCAGCCGCTGTTCATTGTCGTCTTTCACCTTGAGACATGGCAACGAATAACAATATTTCTCAGCCTCAAATTCCCATTTTTAATGGTAAGAATAACGATTTTTGGGCAATTAAAATGAGAACATTGTTTTGCTCACAAGATGTTTGGGATTTGGTAGAGAATGGTTTTGTAGAACCGCAGGATGAGGCTGCCCATCAGGGATTAACTTGAGCACAAAAGGAAGAGCTTAAAGAGAACAACAAAAAAGATGCAAAAGCTTTATTACTAATCCAACAGGCACTTGATGAATCTATTTTTTCTAGAGTTGCAGCAGCAACGAGATCCAGATCGGCATGAAAAATCTTGGAGACTACCTATAAAGGTAATACGAAGGTAAAAATTACCAAATTGCAATCTTTTAGGAGAAGTTTTGAAAATTTGCCAGTAAATGATTCAGAATCTATAGACCAGTTTATGGCTCAAGTATTGAATATAGTGAATCAAATTAGATCTAATGGAGAAACTATAACGGATCAAAAAATCATAGAAAAAATACTCAAGAGTTTACCCAACAAATTTGATGCAATAGTTGTAGCTATTGAGGAAACCAAAGATTTGGAACAGTTATCAGTAGATGAATTAATGGGTTCTTTGTTAACACATGAATCTAGAATGAATAGGAATAACAATACTTCTCTTGAGAATGCTTTCAAGTCACAGGTATCATTTGGCAAAGGAAGAGGAAGAGGAAAGTCAAACTTCGGAGGAAGAGGCAGAGGTAGAACTGGAAGGAACAATCCAGATCAAGGTGAAAACAATAATCAAAACTACAACAATAAAGGACGTGGAAACAATCACTTCTAGAAAAGTTCACAGGGGTTTGATAAATCTAACATTCAATGTTATTACTGCAAAAAATATGGACATTATGCAAGTGAATGCAGAAAGAAACAAGGAGATGTGGGCAAGTAGAATGCTAATTACACAAATGAATCAAGTTTTATTCCTAGAAGCTTATTTCTCACTTGTCATGTTACTCAAGAAAATGCTAGAGATATTTGGTTCTTAGATAGTGGATGCAGTAATCATATGACAGGGAATAAAAAATTATTTGCTAGTCTTGATGATTTCGTAAAATCTAAAGTTAAATTAGGAAATGATAACAAAGTGGATGTAATGGGTAAAAGAGTAATACATGTTTTGGCCAAAAATAGTGAAAGAAGGTTTATACTTGATGTTTATTTTGTACCTAGACTAAAGCATAATCTTATGAGTGTTGGACAGTTAGTATAGAAAGGTTACAGAGTATCATTTATGGATAATGTTTGCACAATACTAGACAAGTTTCCAAGTGACAGGTTGATAAAAAAAGTGGAGATGACCAAGAATCGGATGTTCCCTCTTTGAATTCAGTGCATCCAAGGAGAAGAAGAAGCCCACTTCAAAACCATGCATCTAGACCAATCATGGCTATGGCACTTAAGGTATGGACATTTACATTTTGGAGGTTTGAATTTGTTATAGAAGAAAAATATGGTGAAGGGATTACCACCAATAGAATAGCCAGGAAGTTCATGTGACAGTTGTATTCTAGCAAAACAACATAGAGAGAGCTTTCCAATAGGAGCCTCATATAGAGCAAAGTAATATTGGAGCTAGTCCATAGTGATTTATATGGACCAATGCAAATTTCATCACTTGGAGGTAGTACTTATTTTCTAACCTTCATTGATGACTTTAGCAGAAAGACCTGGATATACTTTTTCAAAAATAAGTCTAAAGCCTTTGGAAAGTTTAAAGAATTCAAGGCTATGGTTGAAAAGTAGAGTGGCCGTTACATCAAAGTCCTTAGATCAAATAGAGAAGGTGAATATATGTCTAATGAATTTCGAGATTTTTGTAGATAGCATGGCATTAAAAGGCAACTGACTGCAAGGTACACACCACAGCAGAATGGTGTAGCAGAAAGAAATAATAGAACAATCATGGAGATGGCTAGAAGCATGTTGAAGGCCAAACATTTGTCAAATGAATATTGGGAAGAAGTGGTAGCATGTGCAGTATATATTCTGAATAGAAGACCAACAAAGAGTGTCAGAGATCGAATTCCACAAGAATCTTGGAGTGGTAAGAAGCATAGTGTACATCATTTCAGAATTTTTGGTTGTATTGCATATTCTCTTGTACCATCTAAATTGAGAAGAAAATTTGATGATAGAGGTGAGAAATGTATTTTTTATTGGCTATAGTGAAGAATCAAAGGCTTAAAAGTTGTATAACCCCATTTCAAAGCAAGTGATTATTAGCAGAGATGTTGAATTTAAGGAAGAAGAAGCATGGGATGGTAGCACCATCACAAATGGAGCACCAATTCCACAAAATGAAGAAGAATCTAAACAACAAAATTTGCAAGGTGATCAATCCTCTCCACAAGCATGAACAAGCACTTCAATAAGAACACCTAGGAGCTTAGCACAAGGTGAATCATCTAGTCATGCATGTCATCTTACTCCAAATTCACAAGTAAGTGATGAATCAAATCCAACTCTTGCCACTTTAAGATCAAGATTTAAAGGTAAGAAAATGAGAAACTTGAATGAGATTTATAATAAAGAAGAAGAGAAGTTAGATTTGTGTTCAAATTTTGCTCTTTTCACTCATGATCCTATGTATTATGAAGAAGCAGTTAATGAAAAACATTGGATAAAAGCAATGGATGAAGAGATGAATGCCATTAAAAGAAATAAAACATGGGATATCACTAATCTACTTGAAGGTAAGGATTATATAGGAGTCAAATGGGTTTATAAGACTAAATTTGATGCAAATGGAAATGTTGAAAAACACAAGGCAAGGTAAGTAGCAAAAGGTTTTGCACAAGAACATGGAATTGATTATAATGAAACATTTGCTCCAATTGCTAGACTTGATACTATTAGAATGGTTTTAGCAATGGCTACTCAAAATAATTTGAATGTATATCAAATGGATGTCAAATCAGCTTTCTTGAATGGTTTTCTAGATGAAGAAGTGTATGTAAAACAACCATCAGATTATGAAGTGAAAGGACATGAAGAAAAAGTTTACAAATTGAATAAGGCCCTCTATGGTCTTAGGCAAGCACCAAGAGCATGGTATAGTAGGCTTGATTCATACACGACAAACAATGGATTCAACAGAAGCAATAGTGAACCTACATTGTACACAAAAATCAACAAAGAAGGTCAGATTTTGATTGTGTGTTTGTATGTTGATGATTTGATTTTCACTGAAAATTTGTCTGTAGACACATTTAAATCAACAATGAAGAAAGAATTTGAAATGACAGATTTGGGATTAATGAAGTACTTTTTGGGCATAGAAATTGTACAATCAGAGAAGGGAATTTTTATTTGTCAAACTAAATATGCAAAGGATGTGTTAAGGAGGTTTAAGATGCTGAATTGTAAACCAGCACCTACACCAGTTGCTACAAGGACCAAAATTAGCAAAGAAGACAAAGGGTCTAATGTTGATTCTACAACATTCAAAAGACTAGTTGGTAGTTTGATGTATCTTACAGCTACAAGACCAGATATCATGTATGGGGTCAGTTTAATCTCTAGATTCATGGAGTCACCAAAAGACTCACATTGGCAAGTTGGAAAAAGGATATTGAGATATGTGGCAGGAACAATAGAATATGGAATTTTATATTTCACAACTAATGTTTTTAGTTTGATTGGTTATACTGATAGTGATTTTGCAGGTAGCATTGATGACAGGAAGAGTACTTCTGGACATGCCTTTCTTTTAGGAACAGGGGTGGTCACATGGGCATCCAAAAAGCAACCTATAGTGACACTCTCATCAACTGAAGCAGAGTATGTAGCAGCCACATCAGCAGCATGTCAAGCAACTTGGATGAGGAGAATATTGACAAATTTATTGCAAGCACAGAAGGAGTCAACGCCAATCTTTTGTGACAACAAATCAGCAATTTCATTATCAAAAAATCATGTTTTTCATAAGAGGAGCAAGCACATTGATACAAGATTTCATTTTATCAGAGAGTTAGTGAACAATGGAGAAATCCATCTGGAATTATGCAAATCTGAAGACCAATTGGCAGATATATTCACAAAGGCATTAGTAAATGAGACCTTTGATTATTTAAGACAAAATTTAGGCATTGTAAATGCTGAAGTAGTTAGTGGTAGAAATTAAGGGGGAGTGTTAGAAACTGAAGATCAACAAGAGATAATTTCTCCACTTGACACTTAACTGCATGTTGCGCCTCCCTCTTCTGTCCGCTCCTTCTCATGCATGCACAACAGTTAACAAACAGTTAGAGATCAGTTAGTTCAAACAGTTAAACAACAGTCTTACTCCTTGCTCAGCTTGCATGCAGTAGCAGTTGAAGTTAGTTTTAGATTAGTTAAGGATTAGTTTATTTTCAGTTTGATTTGCCAAGAAAATCTATTTAAAGATCTCTTGGGCACAGTTTTGTAATGCAAGAATCAAGAAGTTTAATAAATTCTTGTTTTCCAGAATTTCTGAAGTATTCTGAGTTCTATTCTTATTTTCTGTTGTTATGCTCTGTTTTATGCTGTCATAAACACCTCTTGTGAAAAAAAAACATAAAAATCAATTTCGTGTTTGAGCAAGGAATAACTGTAAGTTGCTTAAATTTTTGAACACCACAATGCATATACCCCGCTATGACAGTTATTTCAACCTAATCATATATTTTCAATTTAATTTGAGAAGACGTGGAGGAGACAGCAAAATAGATTAGCCCACACAGCTGTCACCATGACTTTTAGGATTTGAGCTGCCATGCAGTTGGTATACCAATTTATACCTTTCAAATCGGTCTTATTTGACAGCCTTCCAAATTTTCCATGTGAGGAAACAAAAGCAAATTTAGGTATACCGGTTTAATAATATGGCTTGTTGAGACCCGTCTCTAACCTCACGTTTGTAATACCGGTTGACTGATTCAAGGCAAATTATATACACTTCATGTTGATAATTATAAAGAATAGAAGAGCTTAATTACAGTTTAAAGTAATCAATTATAATTAAAATTTTAAGATATCTTTAAAATATCTCTCTCCAACAACACGAGCTAAGAAAACTTCTTTGCGAAGTTAAAAATCCTCGGCTACTGCCTATACATGGTATATAGTCAAAAGGATGGAAAGTAAGGACAAAAAGAATAATTGAAGACAGAAAAGTTTGTCATCGACAAGTATCATATTCTGTTATGTATGAGAGATCAGACTATTCAGACAACGTAGACTCTACAATTTTACTGTTCAAATAAAACCATTGTATCAGGTAGAACATCTTTTCAGAGGATACTTTTTTCTACTATATTAACCCTCCCTTGAAGGCTTCAAATCCATAGATTTAGCAAAATACTAATAGTCATTGTTGAAATATTTGTGCTCAGAAAAATGACTTCGTGGGCTGTATCGTTTGGGATCATTGTAGCCTTGTTTTTGGCCTCTGCTAATGCTCAACTTTCTGCAACATTTTATGACAAATCATGTCCAAATGCTGTCTCAATAATTGCCTCTGGGATAAAAAAGGCACTGTCAAATGAGCCAAGGATGGGTGCATCTATACTTCGCCTTCACTTTCATGACTGCTTTGCTCGAGTATAAATTTCTTCATTTTCTTTTCCGTTGTTCTAACATAAGCTTCTGTGGTTTGTAGAGAGAGTTTATTGGCACTTTTTAATAATTTATTCTTACCACGAGATTGATTATATGAACACATTATTATTTTATTTTATTTTTAAATTAAAGATTAACACCTTTCACTTTAATTACCAATATTTTTTTAAAATTTATTAGAAAATAAAAACCCTTAGGTGAAAGTTTTCAGTTTACTTAAAGATCGAAACCGTTCAAACGTACAAAAGTAGCCCCTCAACTGAGTCTTGGTTAACAGAACACGAATCGAATAGGTTAAGGAAGAAAAAAATATATATCCTCAAAGCACAGGAATATAGAATATTACCAACAATTTTATCTATATTAAGAGACAAGAAGCCAATAATATTAGTTGTTATCTTTTTCTTGGGCCAACCCGACTTCAAAGGAGGAGGAATGTTGACTGGGTTGAGAATTAGGCCCTCAAAATTATAGTATATTTTTTATAAACTGATAATAGTAAAAAAAATGCTATAGAATGAAGCAAAAACAAATAGAAATTCTTTTAGAGTAGGATTATCTAACAGCATAACTATGATGTTATTGAACTCAGGGTTGTGATGGATCTGTACTATTGGATGGCTCCTCTGGGGAAAAGACAGCAGGGCCAAATTCACACTCTGCCAGAGGTTTCAATACAATAGATGATATAAAGAGTCAGTTGGAGGCGGCTTGCAGTGGAGTTATGTCATGCGCTGATATCTTGGCTGTGGCAGCTAGGGATTCTGTTGTAAGGGTGAGTAATATATTAATGATAAAACAACTTTATTTTTTAAAGATAAACAAGTTACATGATACAATGAAGGATATATTGTATAAAAGATTTATTATATTCTTTAATTTATATATCAAATTTTTAATTTATTTAAATTAAATAATGGAAAGTTTTTGGTTCTATTTACATTTTAGATTTTTATTTATATGTTGAGTATTTTACTATTAATTGAGTTTATTTTTGTAATTTTCTATTTTTTTATAAAAATTTTATTATAATTTTTATGTGATATATTTTTTTAATAAATTTTAAATTATTTTAAAATGACTTTCATAAATAATCATTATATTATATTTAAAATATAAATAAAAATCTCACAAAATAAATAATTTTATTTAAAAATATTAATAAAATTTATTTTTATCTATTAACTTTATTTTACTTTAATCTCTGATGCTTATTTGCAGTTGGGAGGCCCAACATGGACAGTGCCCCTAGGGAGAAGGGACTCGACAACTTCGCATCTAAATGCTGCCAACACTAACATACCTTCTCCAGCCTCCACCCTTGGAAATTTAACTTCACTATTTCAAGCTCAAGGACTGTCTATCAGGGACATGGTGGCCCTCTCAGGTAAACTTAAACCCTTCAATTTTCCTTCAAACAATATGTACATCTAGGATGAACCAAACATTTAAAGAACTAATATTCTGTATTGTTTATAACATATTAGGTGCTCATACAATAGGCCAAGCTCGTTGCACAGTGATTAGAAGCAGGATTTACAATGAAACTAATATTGACTCTGCCTATGCCAATTCCCTGCAATCAAACTGCCCCTCAGATGGATCAGGCAACAGAAACTTGTCACCCATAGATGATGTTTCTCCCACTGTCTTTGACAATAGCTACTACAAAGAGCTTAGGAAAAAGAAAGGACTTCTCCATTCTGACCAGGAGCTATTCAATGGAGGGTCTACTGATTCTCTGGTGACTACCTATTCTACCAATCAAAACACTTTCTTCAAGGACTTTGCAGCTGCCATGGTGAAAATGGGAAACATCAACCCTCTCACTGGTAGCAATGGAGAAATCAGAAAGAATTGTAGGAAAGCAAATTAAATACGAATTATATTACTTTATTATTTCGTCAGTCTTGTATTAAGTATCTCGGCGAAGAGAACAGAGTTGATTTTATTATAGGTCTGTTTCAGATCTATGGTTTAAGAGTCGGTTTGATTCTTTATTTTTTTCGAAAAAAATCAATGTAATTTGAGAAGGTTTACTGGTTTGTTGCTGTAGAAGAGTCCAGAAAATATGTACTGGGGTTATACATATATTTTTTAATATGGAATACATTATCTGAGTTTTTGTGTGGCCTCTTATAGCCTTCACACGTGAAAAAATGATAGTATGATTTTTTCCTCGTTGTCCGTTTGTATTGTTGAATGAAATAATTTCTTTTACAAAATATCTGTTTTTGAAAAAAAAACGAAGATTAAATATTTCAATTCCGGTGGAAAAGATGTGTGTGTGTGTGTGTGTGAGAGAGAGTGAGAGTGAGAGTGAGAGTGAGAGAGATAATTTCTTTTACAAAATATCTGTTTTTGAAAAAAAAATGAAGATTAAATATTTCAATTCCGGTGGAAAAGGATTGTGTGTGTGTGTGTGTGTGTGTGTGTGTGTGAGAGAGAGAGAGAGAGAGAGAGAGATTCTATTTGAATATTTATTCTTTAAGAATTATTAATATTTTTTAATTTGATGTTAAATTATTTATATAAAAAGAGTGTTTATTTTATTTTATTAAATAAAAATATATATTATATATTTAATCAAAAAATGGGTAGAATGAGAGTATATTTAAAACTAAAGTAAATAAATAATAAAATGGGATAAAACCTAGGATTAAATAAGAGTCATGGTCCAAAGCTAAAAAATCACAAGTATAAAATTACATCACAACATTATTTTCTACCCTTTAGACAACATAGTTTTGGAGCTCAATCTTGGAGACTTGTTAAGCGAAAAGGATCCCAGGGATTTAAACATCTTCTCATTGGCAATCCATTTCCATTATCAAGTCCTTAGCTAACAACACATAGGGCTATGGGATTTCAATAGCATTGAGTCTTATCCTATTGTATTGGTCTACATCAATTGTTGGGTGAAACTTTGCCCTCCGATTTAAATATTGATGGTTTCTTGGAGGTTTTGTGTGAAGTCAATCTCAACATAGACATGCCATTGTGGTTTAGCAATGTAAAGTGTGCTAGTTTTGAAATAGATGATCCAACCCCAAAGCTTCACTAGTGGTTCTAAAAAGGGCTAAAATCACATAGATAAGCTAGGGAAATTCACCTATTGCAAGTCCTTGATCTTGACCTTGTCGGAGATAACAAACCTATGGTTGAAGGAAAAAACACAAGAAATGAGATTCTAACATAGTATGGGCCATGTTTGTGTATGGAAATGAGTATCAAACTTCAACATTACTTGAATGTGTGTTTGGTTTACTTTCTACAATGATAACACAACATGCACTCTTCACAACCTCCTTGTTTATCTCCAAATGTATGGTTGTCCCCCATGCATAAGGTCTTGGGCCCTCTTATGTGGATCATTAGTATTAAAGCATAGTTCTTTCCTATGCCTATAACCACATAAGCACAATGAAAAAAGGGTTACTAGCTGAAATTTTTAGCCTACCTAGAATAATGTTGTTTCAAAAGGAAAATGATCGATGCCCAAAAGCAACTTAAGATATACCTAGATGTTTAAAAGCTCATTGTGGATATTATTGAAGCACAACACACTAAGGGTTTTGGAGAATTATATGAATTAATGAAGTAGGTTATCCCAATGTCTTCAAAATATCTCCCTCAATACTTCAACAATGGTTTTAGCAATAGACCAGCTTAAAATTGTAAGTCAATATTGACATTTCCATGTTAAAAGGAAAAATGATGGATGTAACATTGGATTCCTAGATTCAATAGCTTGAGGCACAATTCTCAGTCAATTTATTGATTAATGTTGTGAAAATCACATTCACTATGTTGATGATGTCCAATAAAGTGATTCATTATTGTGAGACTTTCAACACATAACATATGCAATAATACATATCAATCAAGTCTTGGAAGAATTCTATCGACATGTTGAAGGACTACAATTAGCTGCTAACACTTTGAGTTTGAATGCATCAAGTTCCAACCATTGCTCTATTTCAAGGATCTATTGGTGGAAGTCTACACAAATGAGTTACATGACTACCCACCCCATGTAATGACATTCCTTATTTGAAAAACACATATTCTCTATGGTGAGCGCTTAAGATAAAATCCAACAAAATTTTCAAATCTACTTGCACATGTGACCTCTGAATGGATGCAATCTTATATTTCACTTTTTAGCCAAAGATTATTATTCTCATGCAACATTAGGCATGAAATATTTATTATTTTATTCATTTAAAACTAAGTAATTTTTTTAAAAAAATTTAGAATATTTGCCTCAAAGTCTTCTTGGATAAACTAGTTGTGTAGGTCCCAAATGGTGAAGTCCCAGAACCCAAAAATTTACATGGATATATGTATTATCATTACTAAAAAAAATATAGGTTTTTTTTTCTGACTTTATTTATTTCTTAGGAAACTTGTCTGGAATTGAATGAATTCAATATCTAGAGTTTTGGATCAATGTTATGCATATAATTTTTCAAATATTCCTAAAATGTCATCATAAGAGAACCCCTATAATAATTTTTTTATATATATTATAGTTCTCAAGAAATTAACTTAGAAAAATTTTAATTTTACTTTTAGTAGTTCCTGAAAATCAAATTAATTTAATATCTCAAAAACTGTACTTATCTAAGAGATAAATATTTTAAAAATCGTGTAAAATAGCATAAAGAATAATCTCCTAAAATTATTTTATTAAAAACTTCATACATTTAAATATTTAATTTTTTTCATGATTTAAAGATGTATAAAACAAGTAGATTGGGAAATTTTAAAATATACAAATATGTGCATCTTGAACAATCATAGTGTTTTGTATATGCGGTGTCTCTAGTTAAAATTTATGATTAAATTTTTCACATTGAACTATTGCATCCAATGTTTAACATATCTATGAAAATGACATTTGTGACTTAGACCCTCTAAATCGCTAGGGAGAAATAAGAATCCCAATTGCATTTTTTACCTTTCCCTTCATCTTGAATTCATTATTATCATATGACATAAATCTTAATAAATTAAAATTATAATTATATATAGGAAAGTTATACTTACACACAAGGATTTCTCTTTAAGCAAGTGTCATTAATAGGATGAATCATTTTGATGTATTGTCTAAATACCACATATCACTCTCCTCTCAAGTAATTTATGTCTCTTTCATGTACTACTAGATATAAAGAAAATACAATAAGGTCCAACACATTGAGAGGTTTAGTATATCGATCTAACAATAAATAGAAAGGGAAACCTTTTGGAGTGATAAGGAACTAATCCATCTCCCAAAGATAGTTTTGTTTAGATGGATGGAAATGGTCCAAGATTTATTCTAATTGATGCATAACTACTTCATGGTGATAACTATGCTACGTTAAAAACTAAGGTGAAGACTCACCCAAATTTCAAATACATTTGGCTATATGTTATCAACACATTCACCCAACATGCCTTAGACATTGACTAACAAAAGAGTCTTGACAAATCTTGATCATTAGGTTTGGAGTATTAGATGAGGTCCAACCTCATATCATAGATGCTACTACATTCAAAAACAACTAGGATAAATTCAATACTCTCTACAAGTCTAAGAACCAAAAGATGTTCCTTCATCTATAAAGCCACCTTTAATGTCTCAAGTTGAAGAGAGGACAAAAAGTTGAAGTCTTTCTTTCTCATGTTGAATCAATGCGAGCCTCACTCTTATCATTGGGTGAGAAAGTGTCAGATGACTCCCTAGTACCCATGGTTCTAAGAGCACTATCACTAGCTTACAAAACATTTGAGACATATCTCAATATATTAGAGATAAAACTGGTTAATATGTTGTAACAGGAAGAATCCATGCTCATAGCAAAATAAAATGAAGAATAACATGCATTAACATAAAAATATAAGGGGAAGGGGCCCATGAAATCTTAAAAATAATCCCATAAATAGAACAATTAATAAAACCAACATGGGAGCAAACTCATTGTCATAAGGTTTATTAGATTTATGGAAAGATAAGCCAAGTAATTTTTGCAAAATTCATTTACATAAGGCTCTTCTATAAATAGGAATCCTACACCTCAATAATATCCACAAAGAAAAGAATAAGAATAGCGACAATCCACACATACTTTAAAACATAATTATTATTCACAACAACAACATGGGAACATTGTTGAAGATAATGGTCCTTCAAACAAGGATTGTGTCTATGATACATATACAATGAGAACATCCCTCCTATAAGTTCATTGTGGTAGATGGACTCTAATGCCACAAGGCACACGACTAGATGAAAGGATTAGTTATCCACTTTTACCTCTTCATATTGTTGAGGTAATGTATACCCTAGATATGATACATGATATAGTGTAAAAGGTATAAGACACATTTTTTTAACTCTTAGTAATCATGGATGTACAATCACTAACATCTGATGTCCTATATGTTCCAAGAATCATAAAAATTATATTGTTTTCAAATAAATTACTTGATCAAAAACTTATGGTTAAATTTGATTAACAAAATGACAAAAAAATATGTATCATTAGACATAAATATCGAATCTTGAAAATTATTACAAAATATTATAGTGTAGTAAATCTGTTCTAGCTCCATGTTTTCCAAAAATCCAATTAATATTTAATAGGGCAAAAAAAGAGATTTAACTAATATCTTGCACAAAAGGTATAGACACTTAAGTTTTGGGTACCTGACTGTACACTTAGTAGACATGACATAGTCAAACGGTGCCCCTCACTCAAGAAGAATACTGATATGTCTTATTTTTTTAGATGGTAAAAAACATAAATATATATTTGGTACAAGTACATATTAAGGGATTTTGGTCCTTTGGATCTAGTGCAAACTAATCTATGAAGGCACATAGGACCCAATGTTAGTGGATTCAAGGATTCTCAACTCTTTATTGATGATAAATCATGAAAGATGTGGGTATATTTATTGAAGAATAATGATCAAGAGTTTAAAGTATTTAAATTTAATTCAAATCCAATTTTAAACACAAAACTGGTTGACGACTTCATGTCATCCATTCAAATAAAGGGGGTAATACACTAGAAAATAGTTATTTTAATTTCTAAAGGCACATGACATTTGTTGGTAGTTGATTCTGTCATATAATCTTTAAAAAATGGTGTTAAAGAACAAATTAATAACACTATTATGGAAATGGTGGGAAACATGTTTGAGGTCTTATACCTACCTCATACATACTAGGCAGAATCATTATGTACAACTATCTACCTACTGAATCGAGCACCCACCAAAGCTCTCAATGGTATTTTTACACAAGAATCATGGGTTGAGAATAAGCCTCTATATAACATCTTCATGTTTATTTTTATAAATCATATATGTATATCCCTAAAAATAAGATAATAAATCATTGACATGGATTTTCATTTGTTATAGTGAAGAATCGAGGGCCTATTGAATCATGGATCTAAAATAGGAAGATACACATCAACATGAATTTTGTATTTGTTGAGAAGGGTGAATTGAATCTGCCCTAAAAAAATTCACTTGATACATCCATATTAGACATGTAAACATTTATAATGTTGATAGTGGTAGTGAGAAAGAGGATAATGATGATGGTCAACCAAAACCTACATCACCCACTAATAATATTCAATGTAATCCAAAGTGGTATCCAATTACTACATGAGATGAAAAATTATATGGAGTCCCAAACACTTATACTACATTACTATGGGCTCACAACATGGCTTACAATAAGGTAAATTTGGCTCTTATGATCACAATTTAATAATCAATTGATCCCTCAATGATTTGTGAAACCTGTTAGAGTAGGTTATTTATCTTAGCTCATGTTCACCTAGGTGCTTTATTTTTCCTTTTATTTAGTTATTTCCACCCACTTATGTTCAAACGTTTCATTTATCTTATTTTAGATATATTATATGATATTATATTTTCATCTATTAGATATTATGGGTAATTTTTTTGGTTATTTTTATCCTTATAGGATAGTTATCTTTTAGTCCTAGGTTTGATCTCTTATCTTGATCTCTTAGTTAAGATTGATCTTCTTTGTCTATATATGCAAGACACATTCATTGTATTTCATAAGCTCTTGAGAGATAAAGTATTTATCATTGTATGATCTATTTGTGTATATAGACTGAAATGTTGTTTGAGTAATGCATCAATGACTTTTACTATAGTAATGGTTTGTATATGTAACCTTGAGTGAGAGTTTTCTAAATTCTTTCATGGTATCAGAGCATCCTTAAAGTAGACATTATCCGACATAGTCCATGAAGAGTCTTTTGTCAACCTATCAAGAGATATATACTTATAAATATGGTATTCTTTTGTCTTAATAAGTATGTTCTTCTCTTGCATCCTCTTTGAATGGCCTTGAGAATCAGAAAGGTGTGTAATAAATTTTAGTTTTTAGGGAGATTTTATCTATCTTTTTTTTATTGCAGGTAAATTCTAGAGATCGTAAGAGTAAACCAAAGCTCGTCAATGCTTACATATTATTATAAAAAGATATAATCCACTTAAATTGCATTCTAGTTGGATATTAGGGGCAATATCTATGTGTTTTTAATAATTCCATTTTTTTGGTTTAAAACATATGTTAGTTTTCACATTGTGGTAAAATGGTAAATGATCATTTAAAGCATTTTCTAGGTTTTATGTGCCATATTTTCTAATTTTTATAAAATTTTAAAATTATTAATTTGATTAAGAAATGTAAAATCTATCATAGTTTTACTAAATGTGTTACCATTTTAAAAAATTGCAGATGTCCTTTCTCCACTTTATGATAAATTTCTTCATTAATATATTTTATATGAGTACCTAATTAGGCCTTATTTTTGGGACTCATACTATGGATATGTCACTTTATTTTTGGCTACTAGCTTCACTTTAGGGGGGTGGGTTGGCGGGGGGCGGGCCGAGGAGAAGGCGGGGCTGGGAGCGACGACATTGTTAGAATAGGTTATTTACCTTAGCTATGACTGATCTTCCTTGCCTATATATGCAAGAAACATTCATTGTATTTCATAAGCTCTTGAGAGATATAATATTTATCATTGTATGATCTATTCGTGTATAATAGATTATGATATTATTTGAGCAATGTATCAATGAATTTTATTATGATAATGGTTTGTATATTAGACCTAAAAAAATATTAATCTTGATAGTGGTATTGAGAATGATGACAATGATGATGGTCAACCAAGTCCTGCACCTCCCACTAATATTATTTAATGTATTCTAAAGTGGTATACAAGTACTATATGAGATACAAAATTAGATGGAGTCCAAAACACTTCTAAGACATGACTATGGACTCATTGCATTGTTAAAAAAGATGTAAATTTGGCCCTTATGAGCACAATTTTAGAATCAATTGAGCCCTCTATGGTTTGTGAAGTCTAAGAATCAAAGCTTTAGAAAAATGCCATGGATGCATAATATCAGTCACTAATGAAGAAGAAAACATGAAAAATTGTTGATCTTCCACCAAAGAATATGCCTATCGATTGCAAGTGGATTATTAAGACGAAATATAAAACATATGGTAGTATAAACAAGTACAAGTAAAGACTTGCATCAAAGGGATACACACCAAAATAAAGCATTGAATATAATGATACATTTGCCTTCATAGCCATAATAAAGACTATCAAAATGGTATTCATTGTGGCTACATGGTTTTGATGTAAATCCCATCAAATGGATGTAAAAATTTCCATCCTAAATGGATATCTACAAGAGGAAGTCTACATGACCCAACCAAAGTGTTTTTTCTACCTTGGTCAAGAACAAAAGTTATGTAGACTCATCAATACTTCATATGGTCTAAATTAGCATAACATTCAGCCTAGTATATAAATATTGACAATAATCTCATTTAACATGGATTCCAAAGGAGTCCATATTATCTAAACATCTACCTTGAGGAGTAAGGCAAGACTTGTAATTGTAATTATGAATATCTACGATATATAGTCATCATTGGTAGCTCAATGAAAATGATTGATGTAACAAAGAATTATCTTAAGTGATCGTTCAACATGATAAATCTCTCTCTGCTGCACTACTATCTTGGTTTAGAAGTGTGGAAAAAAGGGCACCACATAATCATGTCTCAAATGAAGTTTTTCAAGACCATGCTTGGGATATTCTCAATGATAGACTATAAACATATTGCAACACCTATGGAGATAAGACTTTAGTTGTCTCATTTAGATCCATAACCACTAATATATACCAATCTCTTTCAATGTTTGTATGAGAATCTCATTTATTTGACATACACTACACTAGGTATTAGCTATGATATTAGATATCTCTCACAGTTCATGCAAGAGTCGAAGATGAGTCACTAGAAAGCATCAAAGCTGATATTGGGATAAATTCAAGGTACAATGAAATTTGGCCAATAATAAAAGAATAACTATAAATTTTAACTGACATATTAGATGGACATAGAACATGCATGTTCTATTAATGATAGGTAATCCACATTTAAATTTGTGGCATTTTTGGGATCTAGTCCTCTCTCATGGTGGAGCAAGAAGAAATATTTTTTTTCTTGATTTTACATTGAGGTAAAATATCTTGTAGCACCAAAAGCTACCTATGAAGTGATATGGATATGTCTCATACTTGTAGGACTAGAAGCACCTCTTACTCAACCTATGGTTTTGTACTATGATAATTAGGGTGTTCTAAAAATAGTTCACATTCTAGTGTTTCATGAGTGCATGAATCATAGAAAAGCTTAAGTATATTTCATATGTGAGCATGCCAAACAACACAACATTTAACTCTAGTATTATCGCACTCAAGATCAGTGTGCAAAGATCTTCACCAAGTCAATTACATGTGATAAGTTTGAGGCATCCTAATATTATCTCTTTTGTACTCTTAATACTATGATAAATCAAGGTGGGGAATATTAGAGTAAATAATTAGATTATTAGTTATTTATTAATTCATTATTAGTTAATAATTTTAAGTGATGTTGATAAATAAACAACAACATTCACATATAATAGAATTTTTTTATTATTAGAGTGTGTTTAAATTCTCATAGGTATTTAGAACAAAACAGTCTTTTGGGTAATATTGATTCTTTATTTTAGTGGTCATATTTGGTATACTCTAATGTATAAATAAATCTATTATATGTTCATGAAATTATGTTTTTTTCATTATTGTTAGATGATGTGTTATTCTTGCCACAAATTGTCAAAATTCAAGAAATAAAATTACATGAATATCTGGAGAAATTCTATGGATAAAATTAAACACCCAATGTTGCATAATTAAGTTCTCATTTAGATATAAAATGTAGTCACGAAATGCATTGGTGTATTATTCAACTATTTTTTCCTTACACTGTAAAAAATGTAAGAACTTGATGTATTCATCATCATAGTTATTGAGGGATAAATATTCATCCTTCAAGGTGTTGATAATTTTTATGTAATACTCAATGGGATCATAGCCTTATTCGTGATGTGGATTGAAGTTTTTTCATGAGTGGGATTATAAACTTGAAATTTTCAACATAATGAAGGTGATCTTATTTTCATCAATGAAATGATTGATTGAGAAGTATACCTCAATTTGTTGAAGTAATGCATCTAATGTTGCATTGTTGACTTATCCTTAAAACATTGGTATGCCAAGATTCAATTTCACTTGGAAGGGGGTTATATACTAAAATGATAGATGTGTAAGCCATGTAGAAGAATGATTGAAGTGTGGACCATGCCACATCATGAGTTCATAAAACCGACCAAATATTTTGTTGAATTATTTCTCAAAGACATCCAGAATGAGTTTTTGAACATCTTGGGATGTCTAAATGTTTCTATAAGAATAAGCCGTCTCACTTTGGCTAAGACATTCCTATGGATACTCTAAAATAGAACTGAATATTAGTCTTTTTTCTCATATTGCAATCCAATGTTTACATTCATGTGAGAGCTCTTACTTTGTACTAAGGATCTACATGATGGGGCCTAGGATGTTGTTGTAGTGAACACATGTTAAAGTCATAAATGCATAATATGTAACTTATATTTAATAGGTAAAATAGGGAAAAGTAAAGATGTGTATAATATTTATCAAGACTAGGAATGTTAGTTCTTGTGGTCAAAAGGTGAATTCAATCTCATTGATTTATTTTTAATGAATGAATAAATGTAGATCTTAGATGTAATTGAATGTTAGATACATAAAACGCATTAATAAAATCATATTTACTCTGTGTGTGATATCTTTCATCTCTATGCCCTTATGGGTTGAACATTTATAATATATAAATTATTAAAAGAAGTGACAAGAGATGATAACAAATACTAAAAGGGTGACTCATCTATTGGTTTAGTAACAGTTAAACTTCCAATAGGTGTGAGTTTAGAATTCTAGTTATACAGTTTCACTAATAGAGTCCATAATGTGTTGTAGATTTAGAGGATGTCAGTTGGCATGTTGTGTGGCAAGATGAACCTAAATAATGGATGTTGAGCATGTGAATTTTTACATGGGATCATAGATACCTACATGGTATGTGACTTGGTACTATGGTATCTCGTGAAGGTACTATGAAATAAGGAAAGTGATGCATGAAAAGTTTAGGATGGCGTGCGTAGAAGTATACTAATGTGCAAAAATGAAAAACACATTGTGATAACTCAAGTAGGTACCAAAAGCTTGCATGTGAGCCACAAGATACCATGTGCATAGGAGATCCATAGTCCAAGTGAGGATTGCATAGATCCATGCAAAAGTTGCACATAAATCAATAAATAGATATGAGACAAGAAAAGTATATTGATTTGTGAAAAATATGGAAATAGTTGTCTCAATTTAACATCAAATTAGATTTTTTTTTTTGAAAAAAAATGAGAACCGTGAAATTTTTTGCAAGTGACAATAAAAATTCCTTATAACTGTACACTCCACATTTTTTGCTGCAAAACTATAGACTCCATGGTTTTGGGATAGGTAAGAAAATATTTTTTGACTACTACGTTGTTCATGTCTCGGGATCCAAATACCCTACACAAAATTATAAAATTTTGCACCGATCATTGAGAAATAGCATTTCTTCTTAAAAAACTAATAGGATAGTTGATTCTAAAAAGGATAAGGAAAAAAGATTTATTTTTAGCCCTATGGTCACAATGAATAATTTTTTTGATATTGTCTATTTATCAAGTCACTCAAAAGTACATAATATTGAAGACATTACACCAAATAAATATAATGATAATTCAACCAAAAAATCTAATCTAATAAAATATTTATTTATATTATTATCTTCAATGTTACCATGAATATTCTTTAAATACTTGATTCTTCTAAAATGTTGAATACAATGGTATGACAATCAATATTAAATACTCTTTTAAATTCTTCAATATATTTTTTATAAATATCTTAAAATAATATAATTTGACAAATAACAAATTCTTAAAAACGATTAATAAGTGTTCTGCACCTATTTAGGAATCCGTGTTAATAAATCTCAAACCCTAATAATAAATCATATTGGAGCCACTCGCTACTCCTCGAAGCATCCTTTTCTAACAAACTCATCATTAAAAATCCCAATTGTCAAAAGTAAATAGACATGACTGTGGTCCGAAAGCAATGGCTGGTTATGATGAAGATGCTATCCTATGCCTCCTATGCTTGGATATCGAAAACTTCCAATTAAAGATTAGTTGTTGAGCTGTTACGGATGATAGTCAATGCCTTTCATATCAGTCCTTATTGACAGCCCTCCAGAAAATTCTATTATACCAAACCAATACAGTTATACCCATGTGGTGTAAAGGTGGCAGGATTCTGATATGCCTAAAAAAATAGGTATATCAATGTAGTATACAGGTGGCAGGATTGTGATATGCTTCAAAAACAGGGAAAAATCAATCAAATTTATTATCCTTGTAAAACACAAAGAAAAAAGTCTTACTGCTATAATATATTCAAAAAAGAACGTCGTTGGTAGAAGTTAGAAGAACTCAAAAAGAACTAATCAAAATGTTACTTTATGTGTTGCCTAGCGGGACCAAACATTTTGTATACATATTTGATGGATGAGACGATATCGACGATTCAGAGATGGAAAGCCGCCAATTCAGCTAGCGGTAAAATTCTACTCGAGTCTTCTCATCTCTATAAATCTGAAGTAATAGTTGTTCATATATATATATATATATAATCTGTTGAAATTCACTGTTACATAGAACCATCTTGACGACCCAAACCAGAAAAAAATGCAGTTGTCCCTTACATGGACCAGGGTCTATGATTCTAATCCACAGGGTGCAATAATATTTTTCAGATCAGGACGAGCTTGCCTCTTCTGCAGTTCGTCATTGGTAGAGCGGAGATGGATAAACTTAAGCTGGAGTTGTGTTATACTTTGCGGAGTAACCTATAGAGTGATCTTGATTGGGTCTCGCATGCAAGGGCAGGGTTTACAAGTTAAAATCGAAAGTAATATAGCCAAAGAAATTTAATGAGCTTTGTTGTGTGTAACTTATCTATGATTTTAAATAGAATTGCAGTCAATAAATTGTAAATGCATTACCAAACATTTCGATTTAATATTTTAATAAGGATTTACTTTTACAAATTCATTGACCCGAAAACAGTTCTGATTTAGGTATCTCAACCAATCTCTATGAACACTTTGGCAGTAAGGAGCATTTTAGATATTGATTCCTATAAGTGCTGGAGGTTGAAAAATAATGAGGAGAACAAACTAGTTTTCCAATATGGTAGTAAATCGGTCGACCTTTAACGTTTTGAAGAGAGGGTTGGGGTATATTGGCAATGAAGATTTTATGGTGGAATTTGATAATGTCTCGAGGAATCTCCCACATGTTGTTGTCGAGGAGTTGAGATAGGATTGTAGAATAATCTACAGGTATGTTGAACCTCCTTACAATATCATTAGTGAGGAATGGAGGGCCTTAAAAAGATCAAACAATATTTAAGATATTGTTGTGATCAAGGTGGCAAGAGAAATGTAACAAAATTGTGAGGATTATGATCGTAAATTGATTGGAGATTTTCATAAGAACGGAGAATACAAAGAGTTTAATTATAACTTAGTTTTATTGATTATGTAGAGGGTCTTCATTGGGTAAGAGTGTGAACAAGAAGTTGATTCCCAACCAAAAAATCACACCTAAAATTTATAAGGCTCCTAAAATTCACAAGGGGTCCCCTTAAGACAAATTGTTGACACCTTAGATTCATCCACATGTAGATGGCATCATTTTTGGAAAACAACTTGAAACATTTTTTGACAAACACTTCCTCTTTCATCAAAGGATTCAACGAAATTTTATGGAGTTTGTTAAAGATAAGAAAGTTGAGGTTCATAAAATTTTGGTTAGCTTTGTTGTGGTATCCTTGTTCCCCAGGGTACTAATCTTAGAGGCTATTGAGCAGGTTAGATCTTGATTTGATGATGAAACAATAAGTTTAGTTGTATGGTGTTTGAGATCCACTTTCTTCTCTTTCAAGGGGTCATCTACAAACAAACAAAAGGGATGGAAATGGGTTATGCACTTTCACTAGTGGTTGTGAACCTCTTTATCTATGATAAGTTTGAGGAAAGGGATCTAAACTCCTTTCCTCTCAAGCCAAAATGGTGGAAACAATATGTCGATGACACAAATGTTTATTTGAAACATGGTAGCTAAAAGCTTGAAGAGTTCCATTCATACATCAACAACTTGGTTGGGAGTATAAAGCTAAATAAGGGCATTCAAATGGTAAAAACTTACCTTTTTTTGGATGTTCTCCTCATATGAAATTAAGGTGGATCCCTTATGTGAAGTCTTTACAAGGAATGTACCCAAAAAAAATTATATTTATATGCCTCTTCACATCATCAACTTGCACAAAGGGTATGTGCTCTCAAAACCCTTGCCATGATGGTTTTCACAAAAATTGGTGAGGAACAATTAGAGCAAGAGATTAGACACTTGACCTCGGTTATTAAAATAAATGCATACAAAGCTAAACAAATTTCATGGGCCTTCAAATGAGAAAGAGATTGACAATGAAATAGAAAAGGGGTGGATGCCCCAATAAAAGCTCGTATAGCATTTCATCCATACATTGAAGGAATCTCCATCAAGATCTCCAAAATTTAAAGGAGACAAAACATCAAGATTACATTTATACCAAAGAATAATTTAATAGTTGCCACAAAGATGCAAGGTATTTCAAAAGGGATGTATTTTTATGTTTTGGTAAAATGGGATTTTATAAAGTGAATGAGTGTAAATCAGTAGAATCGGTAGTGGAACCTAACATAAAACCCATGACTATTGACCCCATCTCACCTTTTGTGTATTAGGGGTTAAACAATAATACTCTTATATTTTTAATGGAGGTGATAGTGGAAAATGAACTTCAAAAATGGAAAAGTAGTGGGGAAGGGAAAGGCCATACAAAACATGCAAGTGGTAAAATATTTTAAGATGAGTTTTTCATGAGATATCATCAACAAAAGGCCTATACCATGATAAATTAAGCAATCTACAATGGAGGTCAAATTTGAAATACAAGTCTAAGCATAAAAATCCATGTAGAAAAAAAATAGAGCTACCATTTGTCTCTTGGTGGAACACAATTCTAAGCATTTCTTCATGGATTTTTCAGAGGCCACCTATTGATATGTATGTTTTAACATCTACCATGACTATCCTTACACATAGTGGCCTTAAAAATGGCATAGATCGGTGCATAAGTAGTAGTGCACATAATGAAGGGTGATCACATAAATACAAGTTAATATAGACACATAATGGATTAATATTATCAAGTTAATGCAACTTCATAAATACAAGAGATATAATACTCTATAACTAGCAGTTGCCCCAAAGGTGCAAGTTATGCTAGAAGAGATGTAATTTTCTATTTTTATAAGTGAAAGAGTGTAAATCAATAGTTGTACCTAACTTGAAACCAATGATTGCAAACCTATCTGAACTCTTTTGTGTGAAGTGTTAAGAAATAATAATATACATAGAAGCCCCTATTATCAGTGCAACAACGGCATTTATGTTGGTTTAATTATAACTAGAAGCTAAATTTAAGTTATGTTATGAGAAATGGGAAATTTAAAACATGATTGTAATGGTAATAAATAGAGAAAAAGTTACATATAAGAAACATCTATGCATATCTATAAATCACATTGATTTCCATAAAAATATTGTCACATTTATTGGTATGAAGCCTCCAAATATTTGTATCAGCATTTTAAGATTCCCTTGATGGATAATTAACAACTTGACGTAAACCAACCATCAAATATATTAGACCTTGGAGCTTGAAAACTATTGTTTTCTGCACACAGATATCGTCCCCAAGTGGAAAGTGTTTTGTATACTCATATGTGAGATTCCATGACATCTTTCACATCCATGTAAGTTTGTGATAAGTTTGCATATGTTTTAATGTAACCTATAGTTGAATATCACTTATAACACCAAAAATATCAATATATTAATTTAAAAATAAAAAAACAATTGTAATAAAAAAGTACCAATCAAGTATTTCTTGATAAAAATAGTGTTGTCATTGATGGAGTGCAAAAAATGACTCAAAACCAAACATGGGTTCACCACCACCATATTCAAATTCCTCTCCTCTGATCACTTCCATGTAGTTTTCTCTACCACTATTTTCACATATAAGTACTAATTTTTCACCATTCTCACCTATATGGGTATGTGCATGGAGTTAAGGGATAATTCTGTGGACATTTACTGCAACACCTATGCATTATAAACATAACGTGTATGTATTTTTTTAAATTTTAGGTTCAAGATATAGAGCCCTAATGTGTACATTTTATAACATGTACACATTATAACACGTACACATTATAATGCATAGGTGTTTTTAGTGTTAAGAATGCATACATATTCTTAGCACTAGAAACATATAAGCGTAATATTTTAATGCTTATTTTAAAAAAAAACCCACCACATCCCCCTAAACATCTCATTCACATTTTTTTTAATTATTTTGTACCATCATGCAATCTCATTTTGCTCTGCTTGTTGTTCTACCATGCTATCTTTATTGGTAAGCCAAAAACATCACCACATCAATGATGCCACCATAGAGAGGAGGTAAGTGATAAAAAGCTAAACCTAATAACCCTAAATTTTTGTATTTTTTTATTATTTTAATTTTTTTATGGGTAAATTATGATTTTTAAATAGCCCAATCTAGTCCAAAAGGCCACCTTACTAACCTTCATCCTAACCCTCCCTCTAAACCTCTTCCTAACCCTCCTATCCCTCTTACAGTTTTAAATATCCCTTAGGTAAATAAGAGGAACTAGATTCACATATAGTGGAAAACAATAATGAAATTGACCAAATAATTAGGATACTAAGGGACCCCACTTCCACCAATACCCACTACACCTATCTAGCCAATACCCTTGAGTCGATATTAGGTCAAGTTGACTCAGTATCAAGTTAAATTGTTAGATGGGCGTAGTATAGGGATACATGTAAGGCTTACTACACTAAAAAATTATCATTATAGGAGGCTAATAACTAATATATAATAAAAGATAAAATTTGTGCCTTATTTTTCAACCTAGCCACCAATGCACCATTTCCACTTACCACTAAACATTTGCCTATCCATTGATGCCAACAAAACTTGATTAAAGCCCATTTCTAGGACCAATGGTGGATGGTGTGTGATTAACCACCATGTAACAACCATAGGGCCCCATAGTATTTTATAAGGAAACTCTACTATGAGTTTGTCATCAATGAGATTCCAAACTATTTTAACTATGGTGAGATTCAGGGCAAAGGGAAAGGCTCTATGTAAGATCAACCAAGTGCATGTCATGCAACTAATCATCATGCAAGGATACCTAACCAAAAACTAATTCATATTTATATTACCTCTATGGTGAATAAGGTCTTGGATATTGACACTCTGCATGTGATTATTTTGCTTATTAATACACTCATCTAGATATCAATACTGGAGATACTACACATAGTGTTCATACTCGACCCCACCCCTATAGATCTTGTGGTGTTATATACACATGACATTTGGATGATTAAGGTGGTGCTTTAGAGGGCTTGGATGATATAATCTTGAGTGGTGAATTTTTGGCACACATGTTTGGTGTGCACATGTCGATTGCTGCATGCATGCAGGTGTCTTTTATATAAATTTCATGTTAAATTTAAGTTATATTTGTAAATTTAAAAGATAAAAATTAATTTACACATTAATTGAATAATATACAAGTAATTTTTATGTTATAGGAGGTGCCTTCATTGTCGCAATCTATAGTTGCATTATTTGATCTTACTCAACCTATGTTTACATTTACAGAGCCAGCTAATGGGCCATCCACTACTGCATTTGTCTGTGTTAGTATGACACCATTTACATATATAGAACTAAAATTTTGATTTAATCTTATACTCTATGTGTATTTGATCTATATATATTTAATCTTATAATTAAGTTAAATTTATCTATCAAGGATCTCAAAATTCAAGAAAACTACTATTAAATAATCTTCATTTAATAAAAGAAAAACAATTTCCATATATCTTCAATAGTTTCTAAAAAACTAAGCAACATTGTTTGTTTATTTGATGATTAGAGTAGACACTCATCCATCATTTTAAGTTGAGACATACATAGGCATTGTTGCTACAATGTCATCTGTATAGGCACTCACAGAGGTACATATCAACTTGTAATTTTGAATTGTAAAAATAGATTTATTTTATTAATTTTACTACATGTAATTGGGTTAATATAACTTATGTGAATGTAATGCATGTAAATTTTATGTTATAGGAGGTTCCTTCATCATGGTGGTCTATAGTTGTATTATTTGATCTTACTCAACCGATGTTTACATTTACAGAGCCAGCTAGTGGGCCATCCACTACTGCATCTATTTATGTTACTATGACACCATTTACATAAATAAAACTAAAATTTTGAGTTAATATTATACTCTATGTGCATTTGATCTATATATATTTAATCTTATAATTAAGTTAAATTTATCTATAAAGGATCTCAAAATTCAAGTACACTACTATATATTAACCTTCGTCTAATAAAGTTAAAAAAATTCTATATATCTTCAATAGTTTCTAAAAACTAAGAAATGTTGTTTGTTTAGTTGATGATTAGAGTAGACACTCATCCAGCATTATGAGTTGAGACATACATAGGCATTGTTGCTACAATGTCATCTACATAGGCACTCACAGAGGTACATATTAACTTGTAATTTTGAATTGTAAAAATAGATTTCTTTTATTAATTTTACTACATGTAATTAGGCTAATATAACTTATGTGAATGTAATACATTTATTTTATTAATTTTACTACATTTAATTGGGATAATGAAACTTATGTGAATTTAATATAGGTAATTTTTATGTTATAAGAGGTGCCTTCATCGTTGTGGTCTATATTTGTATTATTTGATCTTAGTCAACCTATGTTTACATTTACAGAGCCAGCTAGTGGACCATATACTATTGCATGTATCTATGTTAGTATCACACCATTTACATAAATAGAACAAAAATTTTAAGTTAATCTTATACTCTATGTTCATTTTATCTATATATATTTAATCTTATAATTAAGTTAAATTTATCTATCAAGGATCTCAAAATTCAAGTACACTACTATTAAATAATCTTCGATTAATAAAGGAAAAAAAAAACTATATATATCTTCAATAGTTTCTAAATAACTAAGTAACATTGTTTGTATAGTTGATGATTAGAATAGACACTCATCCATAATTGTGAGTTGAGACATACATAGGCATTGTTGCTACAATGTCATCTGCATAGGCACTCACAAAGGTACATATTAATTTGTAATTTTGAATTGTAAAAATAGATTTATTTTATTAATTTTACTACATATAATTGGGTTAATATAACTTATGTGAATGCAATACATTTATTTTATTAATTTTAATACATGTAATTGGGATAATATAACTTATGTGAATGTAATACAGGTAATTTTTATGTTATAGGAGGTGCCTTCATCGTCGTGATCTATAGTTGCATTATTTGATCTTACTCAACCTATGTTTACATTTATAGACCCAGCTAGTGGGCCATCCACTATTGCATCTATTTGTGTTAGTATGATGCCATTTACATAAATAAAACTAAAAATTTGAGTTAATCTTATACTCTATATGCATTTTCTCTCTATATATTTAGAATTGTAAAAATAGATTTATTTTATTAATTTTACTACATATAATTGGGTTAATATAACTTATGTGAATGCAATATATTAATTTTAATACATGTAATTGGGATAATATAACTTATGTGAATGTAATACATGTAATTTTTATGTTATAGGAGGTGCCTTCATCGTCGTGATCTATAGTTACATTATTTGATCTTACTCAACCTATGTTTACATTTACAGAGCCAGCTAGTGGGCCATCCACTATTGCATATATCTGTGTTAGAATGATGCCATTTACATAAATATAACTAAAAATTTGAGTTAATCTTATACTCTATATGCATTTTCTCTTTATATATTTAATCTTATAATTTACATTTATCTATCAAGGATCTCAAAATTCAAGTACACTACTATTAAATAATCTTCATTTAATAAAGGAAAAAAATTTCCATATTTCTTGAATAGTTTCTTAAAAACTAAGCAACATTGTTTGTTTAGTTGATGATTAGAGTAGACACTCATGCATCATTGTGATTTGAGACATACATAGGCATTTTTGCTACAATGTCATTTGCATAGGCACTCACAAGGGTACATATTAACTTGTAATTTTGAATTGTAAAAATAGATTCCGTTTATTAATTTTAATTCATGTAATTGGACTAATATAAATTATGTGAATGTAATACATTTATATTTTTAATTTTACTACATGTAATTGGGCTAATATAACTTATGTGAATGTAATACATGTAATTTTTATGTTATAGGAGGTGCCTTCATCATTTTAATCTATAGTTGTATTATTTGATCTTACTCAACCTATGTTTACATGTATAGAGCCAGCTATTAGGCCATCCACTACTACATATGTCTAAGTTAGTATGATGTCATTTACATAAATAGAACTAAAATTTTGAGTTAATCTTAGACTCTTTGTGCATTTTCTCTATATATATTTAATCTTATAATTAAGTTAAATTTATCTATCAAGGATCTCAAAATTCAAGTACACTACTATTAAATAATCTTATTTAATAAAGGAAAAAAAAATTGTATATCTTCAATAGTTTCTAAAAATTTAAGAAACATTAATTTTTTAGTTGATGATTAGAGTAGACACTCATCCATCACTATGAGTTAAGACACACATAGGCATTGTTGCTACAAAGTCATCTGCATAGACACTCATAGAGGTACATATTAACTTGTAATTTTGAATTGTAAAGATAGATTTATTTTGTTAATTTTACTACATGTAATTTGGCTAATATAACTTAGGTGAATGTAATACATTTATTTTATTAATTTTACTACATGTAATTGGGCTAATATAACTTATGTGAATGTAATATAGGTAATGTTTATGTTATAGGAGTTGCCTTCATCGTCGCAGTCTATAGTTGGATTATTTGATCTTACTCAACCTATGTTTACATTTACAGAGCCAGCTAGTGGGCCATCCACTATTGCATTTGTCTATGTTAATATGACACCATTTACATAAATAGAACTAAAATTTTATATTAATCTTGTACTCTATGTGAATTTGCTCTATATATATTTAATCTTATAATTAAGTTAAATTTATCTATCAAGAATCTAAAAACTCAATTACACTACTATTAAATAATCTTTGTTTAATAAAGGAAAAAATAATTCCATATATCTTCAATAGTTTCTAAAAAACTAAGCAACGTCGTTTGTTTAGTTGATGATTAGAGTAGACACTCATCCATCATTGTGAGTTGAGACATACATAGGCATTGTTGCTACAATGTTATCTACATAGGCACTCACAGAAGTACATATTAACTTGTAATTTTGAATTGTAAAAATAGATTTATTTTATTAATTTTACTACATGTAATTGGGCTAATATAACTTATGTGAATGTAATACATTTATTTTATTAATTTTACTATATGTAATTGGGCTAATATAACTTATGTAAATGTAATACAGGTAATTTTTATGTTATAGGAGGTGCCTTCATCGTCATGGTCTATAGTTGGATTATTTGATCTTACTCAACCTATGTTTACATTTACAGCTAACTAGTGGGCCATCCACTACTTCATATGTCTGTGTTAGTATGACACCATTTATATAAATAGGACTAAAATTTTGAGTTAATCCTATACTCTATGTGCATTTGCTCTATATATATTTAATCTTATAATTAAGTTAAATTTATCTATCAAGGATCTCAAAATTCAAGTACACTACTATTAAATAATTTTTTATTAATAAAGGAAAAAATTCCATATATCTTGAATAGTTTCTAAAAAAAATTAGCAACGTTGCTTGTTTAATTGATGATTAGAGTAGACACTCATCCATCATTGTGAGTTAAGACATGCATAGGCATTGTTGCTACAATGTCATCTGCATAGGCACTCACAAAGGTACATATTAACTTATAATTTTGAATTGTAAAAAGAGATTTATTTTATTAATTTTACTACATGTCATTGGGTTAATATAACTTATGTGAATGCAATACATTTATTTTGTTAATTTTACTACATGTAATTGGGCTAATATAACTTAGGTGAATATAATACAGGAACTTTTTATGTTATAGGAGGTGCCTTCATCATTGCAGTCTATAGTTTCATTATTTGATCTTACTCAACCTATGTTTACATTTACAGAGCCAACTAGTGGGTCATCCACTACTGCATCTATCTGTGTTAGTATGACACCATTTACATATATAGAACTAAAATTTTGAGTTAATATTATACTCTATGTGCATTTTCTCTATATATATTTAATCTTATAATTAAGTTAAATTTATCTATCAAGGATCTCAAAATTTAAGTACGCTACTATTAAATAATCTTCGTTTAATAAAGGAAAAAAAATTCTATATATCTTCAATAGTTTCTAAAAAACTAAGCAATATTATTTGTTTAGTTGATGATTAGAGTAGACACTCATCCATCATTGTGAGTTGAGACATACATAGGCATTATTGCTACAATGTCATTTGTATAGGCACTCACAAAGGTACATATTAGCTTGTAATTTTGAATTGTTAAAATAGATTTATTTTATTAATTTTACTACATATAATTGGGTTAATATAACTTATGTGAATGTAATACATTTATTTTATTAATTTTACTACACGTAATTGGGCTAATATAACTTATGTGAATGTAATACAAGTATTTTTTATGTTATAGGAGGTGCCTTCATCGTCGTGGTCTATAGTTGCATTATTTGATCTTAATCAACTTATGTTTACATGTACAGAGCTAGCTAGTGGGCCATCCACTACTGCATCTGTCTGTGTTAGTTTGGCATCATTTACATAAATAAAACTAAAATTTTGAGTTAATCTTATACTCTATGTGCATTTTCTCTATATATATTTAATATTATAATTAAGTTAAATTTATTTATCAAGGATCTCAAAATTCAATTACACTACTATTAAAAAATCTTTGTTTAATAAAGGAAAAGAAATTTCCATATATCTTGAATAGTTTCTAAAAAACTAAGCAATGTTGTTTGTTTAGTTGATGATTAGAGTAGACACTCATCCATCATTGTGAGTTGAGACATAGGTAGGCATTGTTGCTATATTGTCATCTGCATAGGCACTCATAGAGGTACATATTAACTTGTAATTTTAAATTTTAAAAATATATTTATTTTATTAATTTTACTGCATGTAATTGGGCTAATATGGCTTATGTGAATGTATTGTGTATGCAGGGTTGTAAAATGACATTTGACAATCCAATTCAGATGATAACTATGGAACCTTACCATGTTTCCTCATCATTTTTCATGCCTAATCATGTAGCTAAACCTATCATTGACCTAATTAAGCAGTAGAAGCAGATTGATCAGGACCATGAGCTTGTAATAAGTGCATGTTTAAATGATTTTTTCATTCTAGTTTAAAATTAATTTCTTAACTTAGATTCATGTATGTTATGTTAATTTTCTAATAATATTTTATTTTAACAATTTCAACTATAAGAAATCTATTATCATAGGATCCGTAGTCAGAACTTGGAGCAATCCAAAGCATTCAATGGATATCCATATAACAGTAGGGAATCCCAGGGAGAGTCTTCTTCTAGGAAGGAAAAGAGAGGGAGGTTATTTGATATTAGGATATATTAGATGACGTACCTTTTTATATGTCTATATGGCAACATATGTGATTTTTAAATTATATGCATATATGACATTCACCTGACATTAGATACTATGTTGTTATATGATGTAATTTTTTGTATGCCTATATGACAATGTATGTATTATTGACATTGTATGTCTATATGGAATTCACCTAACATTATATTATATTCTTATTTTATATTCCTTTATGATTTTTATTATTTTTGTATTGATATGGATTTTATTATTATTATTTTGTAAGCCTTTATGATTTTTATTATTATCAACAATAAAGTGTAATGTTTGACCATTGATCCACATTTGAGAATGGAACATTATTTATACTTATATTACCATGAAGGGAAATGTTTAAACATTGATACATAATATGAATTTATCTATTTACAAATTACTTATACCCATTTATTAAATCTTTGTCAATGATGTAAGATCATTAACTAAAAGATCCAAGTTTGTACATATTAGTCAAAAGAAGTCAAGTAGGTCATATTGTAGTCTATAAGAAGACTTGTTATGTTTCAATATAACATGTATGGTTATGTTTAAATGTGGTATGTTATTTTGAGGCCCTTATATAGGTGATGTAACTTGATGGATATTTTATTCTTGACTCTCTTAATGGAAGCATGCAACTTTGGAGATAGTCAACTTGAGTCTTGATATAAACTCTTTACAACTTAGAAATATATGTTTTTGAATCAATCCATTTTGTAGAATAATGAAAGGCTTAGTATATACTATCACTTGACTCAGATAAATCCTTTGTATGGGTTTAAACATCCACTAAGATACTTGATAATCCAAAACTTAAACTCTATCTAAAGATTGCTACATGACTATTTTAGAACAATTAGGCCTTACTAATGATGTTTTTGAATCTTTCACTCCTTAGATAGTATTTCGAAATTCCTTTCAAAAAATTATTAGTAATTAATTAAAAATGAAATTTATTCATGTACTACCTAAAAAATCAAAAACATTTGGTAGAATTCGTTACATCTACATTTTAAAAGTAAACATACATGCACATTTCAATCCAATGAACCACTAGGATATGCTCTAATCTTAATAATATCAATAATAGCTTCATGGTCTAACTCATGAACTTTTCATATATTTATATTTAATGTCCTGCCATGATATTTTAAAAATTTAATATTCTTTTTAAGAACCAAATTTTAAATAGTGCAGTATCTTCCTATGCATTTCAAAGTCTTCAAATAAACATACATCTAAATTTTTATTAGGATATTTTTTAAGCCATTTTTAAGTTACTACCACATAACTAGTGGGATAGTCAATGTTTTCTCCATCTATGACTAGAGAAGTTAATTTTTTCTTTCTTTAAACACACTAACATAAGTAGTTATATGTTCCCTCTTCATTTTTCTTATATGTAATAAATGTAAAAACATGCCTTGTATCACAAAAAACAATTTTTAATGACACTATCAAGATAGATAATGAGAATAAATAGTACATAATGATTAATCTTATACACAGATGCACTAAATCAGAAACATGGTCAAATTCATGTGACAATGTCATATCTATAAGTTGTAATGCTAGTGTAACCTGATATGTGTTGATTGAAATTAGAGGTCTAACTCCATTCATCCACTCACTCTTATGACTCACACACATTCCAAACATATTCCATGCATGCAGAAGAGAAAAATTTCAATTGTCTCATATGAATAGTTCAAGAACCTAAATTTCAAATATGAAATGAATGAAGCTCACTTGGACCCATTCGAGTCATACAATCCTCATAGTTTTCCAAGTTTTCTTTCTCCATTAGCCAAAAATATCTACGAATAGTAGAATTTTCTTGAGCACAATGGCATATATTATCATTACACCATTGAACCAAGGTTTTTTCATTAGTTAAATTAGCAACCTTTTTAAATTTTAAATCCTCCCTTGTAATGGCTCTTTATTCACATGCTCCATCACCATCATGTTCCTCTTTTTTATGGCCAAATTTAATATAACTCCAAATGTGTTCTACACTAGTGGTAACATGCATCCTGCTCAATCAATAAAAAAATACATGCATTATTAAAATATGATGTGTAATTGCTTGACCAAATGCAATGCTAATCTGAAAGTAATGTTCCTTTCAATTAACTATTCATAAAAAATATCAAAACAACCTTGTACGTACTCTATACAATGTGATCAGTCATAACTAATATATAAATGGTACTCCCTTGATATTTTTCAATCTTGATCGATACTATCAATTACATGCATTAATGTTATAAGCACAAATATGGAAACTTATGATGAGTTGTAATACTATGCTTGAACTTCCATTTATGGTTTGAATGTGTATTGTTTAACAAAATTGACTACTAAAACAATTGAAACAAGTGGGAATGTATCCTTGCTAAGCTTGAAATGTTTATCTGACCATTTAACCCTATGTGTTTGCCTTCATACTCATAAATAATTTTATCCCTGAATTTGTCCATAAATTCTAGAGTAGGTATTTGTTTTGTAACAAGCTCAAATCTTTTTGATTTTTTGCTATATTTTACTTGATAAGTCACATATTTGTATTTACTCAAATCAAATAATTCATATCCAATTGCATTTTTAAGCTCCTCATAGATACAATTATTTAATTTTTCAATTGCCCACAAATGATGTAATTTCCATCCAAATATGTTTTATTATAAAATAATTGTCCATCTAGTCTTTCACCAAAAAAAATGGAATAAATTCTCTAGCTGATTTTGGAAAAACTTCTATGCCACACTCCTAAAAAATGTTATTAGTAAGTAAAGTACAATGAATATGGAAAAAAATATCATAGTGCATTGAAAATTCAATATGTTGCCTACAACAAGTGGTACGTGTGTGATTTATTTTTACATAAAAAAGTTTGGCCATCTCAAAAAATCTTTGACTAATAGAAATTTGTGGATATTTTTATAAAAACTTAGAGTACAATTATTTTTGACTCATATCCAATAAATATTGTAGATATGGTTCAAAGTTATGAAAACAAACTCTTCTTTTCACTACATCTCTTTCATTAGGCAAAACTCTTGTATTTTCTTTCCAAAATTGTGCAAGTAACTCTTTTAGAGCATCATCTATAGCCTTGTCATTTTGTAAAACTCTATTAGAGAATGACCAGATCTCATTGATATTGGGATTATTAAGTATTTCACATCTTTTAGTTGCTTTCACTAATGTTTTTTGTTTATGTCAAGTACTTGTCTTATTTTTGAAATCAATTATTTTTTCCCTATTTGACCACTTACTACACAAGTTGCAATTATACTCCAAGAAACATTACAATCTTTATTACATGATTTTGGACTTATAATATGATATGGATCATGTATATTTTCAACAATTTCATTTTTTTCATCATCCATGTTAGATGCTCTTTGTCCTAATGTGTATATTGTAGGTCACATCTTAATTAGTTCATCAAATAATTGACATTTTTGACTATCATAATCCAATCTATGAAATAAACTATCATAATTTTATTGATTCAATATTATTGAATGGCACTCAAGAATTTTTTTGTGCATTAGTTTCAAAATATTTTCATCAACTTCAATTAAGTACTTATTTTTTCTACGCACAATTCTTGGAGGTGTTGTTAATGGTGGCATTAATTGAGAGGGTGTTTCATTCTTTAGTGGTTAGATGACATTTTATTCATTTTTTCTTTCTTTATTATATATTTCCATGAAATATTTCTCATTGTTAATTTCATAATTATTTGTTTCCATGAAATTTTCTTCTTTGTTGGTGGGTAAATCATTGTGCATAGACTCATCATAAACAAAATAAAAAAAAATTATACTTTGAATGTAAACTTATAACATTATCTAATTCATTATTTTCAATTTAATAATAATTCAATTCATTATTGTCAATTTCATCATTAAGATTAGTGATTGTACTTTGTCTATAACAAAGTACTTGCATTTGTATCTTGTGTTTTTCTCTTAACTCTTCTAATTACTTGGATGTTTTGTTATTCAACTTCTACCTCTTCCTTGAACATGATCCTTCACCCATTACACTTGATAGCTTTTCAAAGGTGGGGTCAAAAAAACACTTGAAAAACACCCAAATAATATGTATAAAGTACACAGAGAACATTTAAAATTGAGTTTTATCTATAGACAAAATAATGTGTATGCATTATAATACATAAACATTATTTACTGTATAGCTTAATCATATATAACTATGCAATAATAATAACATACAATGCATTTTCCCCTTCAATTATCCCTTTAATTTGATTCATGTCCAAATTAGGTTTAATTAGGCCAAAATTAGATTCAATCACTCTAAATTAGGTTTAATTTTCCCATTGGTTGATTTTAATTAGTCCAAAATATATTTAATTAGTCAAAAAAAAATCGCAAATTAGATTTGAAATTGGTCCAAATTACATTCAATTCATGATAAAATTAGGGTTCGAGGCAAACACATGTCATGATATGTGGGATAACTTATCCCCTTTAGTCACATTATATACTTGCATTTAGGTCCAATAGATTCAAATTTTCCATAGCTACTTTTGTGTTTTCATTTATGATAAAATTACCTATCCAAATCATTAATGCTTTATTTGAGGAAAGACCCTCTAAGATAATTAGAATAGGCCTATACAGACCTAAAGAGTAGTGGTTACAATTGAATCCATTATATTTTTAGAAACTAATAATAAGATTGGTTTCTCATAATTATAAATGATCCATGATAGTTCCAATAAGAATTTAGGATACCATTAAGGTAAACTTAAGTGAATTACACCTTTCTAAGATATAAAGGGACCTATCTACAACCCTATAGTAATTTCTGGGGTTGAGTCGAGAGTATTGGTGATTTGGTAACCTAATTGATAATTTAAACATGTGAAAAACTTCTAGAGGGTTTGTATCATTATTTTAAGTCTTTCATCTAGAGCTGGAAAGGTTAATGAGTAAAGAATAAGGTTGAGATTTTTCTTAAACAAGATGCAAGTAACAGTCCACCCTACTAAAAATTATAGGCTTCTAGGTAGAACCATTCAAAGATTGAATAAAATAAATTATTCTTGGCATCAATTTGTGGAATCCAAATGATCTATGGTGAAACAAAAAATTAATGGATGAGATCATTAAAAGTGAGGTAAAACCAAGGTATTGGTATCTTGAGCTTCTAGAAGGGTTTTGTACGACCTGAACCTTAAATTGAGACATTAGTCTATCATTGGTTGATCAAAGACAAGAGATAGAGATCAACATAAGTTCAATGGTATTTCAATAGCAATATAATAGATATTATTTTTTTACAATCATTAAGATACCTATAAGTGGCCTATATTCCTTCAAGTGGGTTATATACAAAACAAAGGCAAAATGTACATGATATATGATTTGTTTCAAGCCATGTGTTGCATATATTATACAATCGATTAATCTATAAATTTAGTTAAGGGGCTCAATTTTACCTAAATCACACCCTTAATTACACCAATTACCTAATTGGATAAATTCATTACATAATAAAACTTAATTTTTCCTCAAATCATATCCTAATCTCATAGCTAGGTTGAAGGTGTTTAAATTGGCATCAAATTCCTCCTCGATTGAATGAATCAACTCTTTGCTTCTTTATATGATGACACCAGGGTTAATCTCTCTCCAATCACATTCTATAAGTTTTATGTACATGTTCAATGGGTTAATATTGGCCTTAATTTCCTTCATGAACTTATATTTATGATAAAATTAGGGTTTAGGGTTTATAATTGTAACAATTGACTAATCACATCACATCTTAGACTCACAAAACTAGGTTCAATGGGTTCACATTGGCCTCAATTACCTTCATGAAAATGCATTTGCTATGAAGCTAGGGAACTTAAGGGTTGTATTCAAGTCATAAAATTAGGGTTTAGCCCATTTAGGGTTTATATACACATGATGAAATTAAGGTTTAGGGGAACTATATTTGGGATAAAATTATCCTTTAGGTTCAACATGTCATGAAACATGAGCTAATTTAGACCCTTAAATCACATCATAGACTTGTATTTAGGTTCAAATTGGCTACAATTTCCTTCATGTTTGCATTTATGATAAACTTAGGGTTTGTTAAGCCATATGTTGCATAGACTATATAATCGATTGGGCCATGAATTTGGTGTGGGGTTCAATTTTTCCCATATGACATCCCTAATTGCACCAACTAACTAACTGGCACAATTCATGACATAATAAAAATCAATTTATCCCCAAATCATATCATATGTTCTTGTAGTTATGTTCAAGGGGTTAAAATTGGTCTCAAATGCCTCCTTGATTGAATCAATCAACTCTTTGGTTCATTTTATATGATGACATTTTAGGGTTAATTTCACACCAAATCACATCATGTATATAATTTAAAATAGGTTATGTGGCTCATTTTGACCCTAATTATCTCCAAAATTAAGCCAGTCAACATTTGCATTCATTATATGATGGTCTATTTAAGTTTATTTAGATTAAAACCACATCGTATACATGTAAAACTTGCATTTAATGTTTCTTTGCTTCAATATCTGATGAAATTAGAGGTGATCAACCCCCAAATCACATTTTATATTCATGAAATTAATTTTAAGGGGCTCAAAATATGCCTAATTTCCTTTATATTCAACCATATTTGACTATTTTATTTATATTTTTTTATGACATTGAGGTTGACACGTTAGAATTGAACTAAGTCTTAATGTCTCATGTTTGGCTTAGGTTGCATGTTAAATATTCTCATTGCATTATCACATTTAAACATTTTCATCATATCTTCACATAACCTATTAATTCAGGCCATAGAACCTATGAAAATATAGTTACATCCTTTTTGTGGTAGTGTATATATGGGAAAGGTACCAATAAGGACCTACACCTATTAATAGTCAAACATGCTGTTTATCAAGGTGTGTTCCATTCACTATCCAAAGTTAGGGACCTTACCCCTCTCATGGTACACTTCACTTTACAATTTAAATTATTACGACACCCCACTATTATGGAGCTCAAGATTAAAAATACATGTACCCATAGAGAAAACTTATTTTTTGTGTTATGAACAAATAAGCATGTGCATTATGAAGTATATGCATTACTTAAATTTATATTAAAAAAAAAGTCTTTTGACTCAGAAATGACTTGGATTCCCAAGACAAAGTCTTGGACGTGTCAATCTACACCTGAGTTTGAGAGTTTTTATAGAAAACAAAAAATTTCAACTTCTATCATCAAATACACTATGAATTTCAACAACAAAATTCAAAAAATTACAACCATGACTACAAGCACACTCTCATCTTTCCAAATATATGATATTTATAATTTTTGAACTATTTTTTGGATTCAAAATATGTTGATTTCCAACTATACCTTTTTTTAAGCCACTGCATGTTGTAAATATACATTCATATTCATGTTTATGTAATCTTTTTTTTGTTGATCCAAGTGAAATACAAATCATATGGTCACAAGCTAGGACTAATTCTACACACATTCAAAATAATCAACTTTCATTTTTTTTAAGGTGCTCAAGGGGGCCACATAGTCGGCTATCCATTTTTTTATTAGTTTTTAGGATCTATTTACATGAAAAATCAATTAAAAGAATATTCATTGAAAAAATATAAAACAATATAGGTCACAAAATAGAATATCTTATAGAAATATTCATGAAAGCATTTCAAACAATATTAAACGTTGCTAAAAAAATGGTGGACTGCATGGATGTCTACCTACTCTATTTTGTTAAAAAAAATATAGTTATTATTCATATTGTATATGCTTGGCCTATTTATGCTTAACTATTTATCAAAAAACATATTATTTTGGAAACTAGACTTGAAATTCTACATTTCATGTTGTTATTACATCTTCAAATTTTGAGTGTAGCCATCTTAAATTATCTATAGAAGTTTCAATTTTTAAAATTTTAGAAAAATCATGTCCATATGTAGGCTTTTTTTATTCCCCAACTTTTTGCACTTCACACACACGTTTGTGTGTGTTATGCTACACATTTATTGATATTAATTTTAAATTCTAATTCATGTTTACAAGGGTATGCCATAAATTTTCTTGACCATAATCATCCAAATCACTCCATAAATATTCATCCATGACAAAGTAGGTATCTCTATTTGTGTCCATGTAAACTGCACCAACTAAATAAGTCAATACTACACACTTTACTCCACATTTTACAAATGCATCTAACACATTGGTCGTTCCTTTCACTACTAGCTCTATCACTTGATCTTCCATCATCACCACCATTACCATTAAAGAAAGTTTTATGAGTTGTTCAAATTCAATATTTAGATAATAAGACACTTATTAGGTCATCTGTGAGAAGGAAACACATGTGGAAGATACCATCGTAGCCCATAACAACTTTGATCAAATTTAAACAATACCCACTCATACAAACAAATTACTATCATGCCAAATACCACCTGTTTCCCCCTCTATTACGTGTTATAACCCTCCGTCAACTTGTCCTTATTTATTCCAATTATAAACTACCTCATATCATAACATTTGGTGATTATTTGTCTTACTTTTTCAAACACATCAACTCACCTATACCATTGGATAAAAAGATCAATGCATAGGAATAGTCACCAAAATTAAAATAATAATTTGTTGATAATTTAAATCTAATATTAATACTCTATTTAAATAAGACTAATATAATATTATAATTATGAAATAACATGTTTATTATTATATAATAAATATTACTACTATATAATAGTGTGTATAGACACAAAAATAAATTACCAGTTGTTCTAAAGTTATAAGTTACATGAGAAGGGATATGATGTCATGTTTTGGTCAAGTGGGGTTTCGTAAAGCGAAAGTGTAAATTGGTAGTTGTATTCCACTTGAAACTCATGACCATTGACCTTGTCTCATATTTTTTGATTTAATCATTAAGAAATAATAATATGATATGTATATTCGAGGTGATGGTAAAAAATGAGGATTTGTGTTCATTCATACGATGTGGCAATGAGTTGTGTGGGAAGGCAATGTTTTGTTTCACTAGAATGGATATATATATATAAAGCATAGTTATATAAAGTATAAGAGTGTAAATAGGTATTCTTACCCTGTGGCCATTGATTTATATTGCCTTTTACACATGAAGCAAGCAATGCTAAACTCAATTTAAAGTGGAGGAAATGGTAGAAAATGAGGTTGTGTATTCCTTCATATGATAATGTTCACCAAGAGGAGATGTTACATTTCATAGTGAGCTAGTGTAATATTAAAGTGGTGGGGAAGGGAAAGGCCATATAGAGTATGAGAGTGGTGAAATAATTCAAGGTGACTTGGGTGTTGATGGTGAGAGGAAATGATAGGATATTCCAGGTGGTTATGTTGTATCTCTTACAACTTTATTTTTTAGAATAGATATATTAAATAATTGTAAATACAATAATATTATAGTATATTAATAAAATAATACATAGCATACAAGATGTAATTTTCTATTTTGGTAAAATGTTGTTTTTAAAGTAAAAGAGTGTAAATTGGTAGTCATACCTCACTTGAAACCCATAAATACTGACCCCATCTCACCTTTTATGTACACAACAATAAGAAATGATAATCATATATTTTTGGTGAAGGTGATGGTATAGAATTATATTTGTATTCCTTTATACAACATCACAATGAGTTTTACAATGAGGAAATGTTTTAATTTTCAAAGATCTTGAATAATGGCAAAGTGGTGGGGAATGGCTAAACAATACAAAACATGCATGTCGTAAAATATTTCAAGGTGAAATGGGTGGTGATGATGAGGGGAAATGACAAGGTATTTCATGTGATATTGGAAACCATAAATCCCATATCATACACCCAACCCGAACTTAGGCCAACTTTTGGATTTACATGATTTGTACACATTGCAAAGGGGTGTGTATTTTGTAAGGTAGTAACATATTTGAATAAAAAAATTATATTATTAAGGGTGGATGATGATGTCATGACTGTTGATTTGATTTCAACAAGGTTCCACATCTGATGAATGGCTTGAATCCATATTATAATGTTATTTATGTGTGTGCATTATGCAAAATTTGAGTATTAGATTCTAAAAGGAATAATGACTAGAACATTCCAAGTTGGAAGATATTAGGTGTTGATAGAAAAGAACATCACAAAAGGAGATATTTATAAAATAAATGGCTAGAAATTGATATGTAAAATAAAGTAGAAAATATCATATATTTTGTCCAAACTTCTATATTATTAAAGATGAGAAGCCTTACATATATAGGCAATGACAAACAAAGAGAAAAACATCTTAACTAATGTGGGATACATCCAAAATAAGAAAAGGACAAAAAACACCTAGTACACATGAGTAACCTACTCTAACACCCTATTTAAAGTGAATATAGGGGATCAAAATAGTAAAAAACAAAGTGGCATATCCACAATATGAGTTCTATCACCAAGGTTTGATCAAGTACTAATGTATAATATGTCCATGAAATGGAGAAAGAGATAAAACCCATAAGAAACAAAACTCCTGCCCATAAAAAATGATTTAAAAGAAAGAAGGAAGAAAATCATGTGGAATCCACCCCAAGAATAACTGTTATTGATATTGAAGCTATCAATACTCCATGTTCGGCTTGTAAGATGACCAATGTTGATGTCAAGATCATTGGCGAGAAGACTATAGAAGATCCATCCACATCAAACAATATTTCTTCCTTTTGCCAAAATATGAACACGAATGCCATATTGGATGTTTACCCATTCCATAATAGAAGATGAAGGAGGCATTAGTACAAAGATATCTTAATCACATCTAAATCTGAAGTGTGGCATAGGTCTGGCAAGATCATGCACAAGAACTAGATGTAATTCCAAAAAAGTGAACTAATGAAGTGAAGCGTAAAGCTTGACAAGTGTACTAGATCACTAGAATGAGTAAAGTCCTAAAATCTATAATCTATGGTGGCTCAACATCCTGCATAGGAATAATGGTAGATTATGCAAATAGACATCCCAAGTCTAGTAGAAACTCATTCCATATAGGTAGATCGACAAAAAGAAGAGTAAAGTCTATCAAGAATGTGTCATCATAAGAAACTATACTAGGAGAGAGTACATCATCATAAAAAAAAAACATCAATGATAGAGGGAGAATAAGATGGAAAAACATCATCTATGTCATCATCAAAAGATAAATTCTCACTAATAGGATGAGAAGGAAGTAGAGTAAGAGAGGGTTTAGAAAACCTAAAAGGTTCAATATCCTCTTAAAAGAAGGTTTTAATAGCATCCCAAGCTTCCTTTGGTGACATAGAATCTATAATGTCAATGTGCATGTTGTATAGAACATTGAGGTGAATCAAGCAAAGATATTCATTTTGAATAGATGCAATCGAGGCAATATCTTCCTCATATGTGAAGTTGGGAAGGTTTCCAAGTACCATTCTGTAACAGCCTTTCAGTTGTGTATCTTCATTTTTATTTTAAAAATAGTGCAATTTTAGGTGTTAAGGGGATCCATTTTTGAAATAAAATGAATAATTTGAGAATAATAAAGAATGATCTCCTCCCCCCCCCCCCGGACCAAAAAAAAACTCTTGATTCAAAGAATGACAAGGAACAAATAAACCACCAAAAAATGTGTAAGCAACCCTCACTGAATTTATCACTTTATAATTGAGTGTGTCTTACAATATAAATGACCTAATGGATGATTAATTAGGAAACATAAATTTTTTTTAAAAATAGGGCTTTATTTTGAGTCACGGTTCAAAAGTTGTAACTTTTACAAGTTTCCTATCATTAAAATAGTTCAAATAGGTAAACATTACACAAAAATTAAATGCACTAAGGATCAATTTTTTTTGCACCACTTCATTAAAATATGGTGAGTGGAAGTTTATCCCAATACCTCCCATGTGACAATGGTCCACAAAAAAATTATTTACCACTTCAACTATTGTTTAGTTTCAAGAAGATTCTTTGCAAAATCAAGAAAAATTGGTTGAATGGGCACTGTTGTGATGTCTCAAAAGGTCATAAATATTTATGTAAAGTGGTAATTCATATTATAAGATAAAAGTAGAAATAAAATACTATCCTTTATAATAATCAGATCTTAATTTTCATATTGTATGACCTCAAACTAGTAAAAAATAGTACATATGTCCAGATGATGAAAACTGTCTATTACAATAATTTTTAAGCTACCAAAATAAGTGTAAGGCCTTATCTAAAATTCTTACAACTGATATGAAGTGAAATATGGGATTATTATCTAACTGCACCAAGTTTCAAATCAAATAATTAGATCTGTATCACCTGTGGTGAGAGAAAATCATACAGGTGGTAGGTATATGCTAATAGACTAGCAAGTAGGTTTTCCATTAAATAGGCTATACATCCTAATTTTGGGAAATCATAACCAATTCCATAGGACATAAAACTTAGTTTTTTATGACCTTATGCTATCAAATTTTGTATTTCAATTTTATGACCTAAAACCATAAAAAAACATCTATAAACTATCTTTAAAAGCTTCCAAAACAAACTTAAACATGGGTCTAGAAAATTAAGTAAAAAATAGTATAGCTTAATATCTATATGGTTTGGTTAATGGCTAAAAAATATATATCACTGATGTTTACAAAACACCTCCACTCCACCAAGAATAAATTTTTGCATTTGATCAAACCCTTGTAACAACAAACTTGTAAATGGATAGCTATAAAACCTACTACTATGATACCATGAAAGTAACAATGACTAAATTATTCAAAGTGACATAATATTAGGTGTTAACAAAAAAAACATCACAAAATGAGACATCTATAAAATAAAGGATTAGAAAATGGTCTCCTCAAAATTTCACATTGAAAATTTTGGGTTACTCCTATTTAAAATTTTGTAATGTCTTATGTGAGTCAATTATCCTTGTTAAACTAGTCCCCTGAATAAATTCTTATTCTTTAGTAACTTTGTTTTTGATTTCTTTCTTTTCTCAATTGCTTCAAAATTACTCCAAAAGGTTGAAAAGATCTTCCTGAGGCCATTACTAAAAAACCCATTTACTCATCTTTCCCAGAAAGACAAAAAGCTAAGCGTTGGGACTCATTTCCATTATAGCTTGGGTTTTCCAAGCCACTCTACTTATTAAAAAAAAATAAAATAAAAACTAGTCCCACAACTTCAAGTTGCACTATCTAGTTCAAATAATAAATTTTAAACTATTTTACCTCAAATCAAAAATTATGTAAAGTTATCCAGAAAGCCCATCGAACACTGCACAAAGAAAATGAGGTTTTTGAAGTAACTTTACTCATTCAAAGCCACAAGCAAGAAGTAATAGAGGTTTTCAAACCCAAAATACCCACTAGCCAAGACTAACTTAGGATTGTGAAGATGCTCAACTCCTAAAATCCAAATTAAGAAAAGTATTTAGAGAAACTTGATAAAATCCAAGGGCTTATGTGACCCCTACACATGTGTCCACTACATGTTATTAAATCCATTTGAAAATATAAATATCAATAATTTCCCCCTCATTTCCACCTAGCATTTGAGTTGTCTGACTAAGTAGTCATAACTACGAACCCCAAGCTAAGATTTTCAACCTTTTGAAATGATTTTTGATTCAATTTTTCTTGACCCATTTGTGTTTGAGGTATGTAGATCTTGATTTTTGTTTTTATGCCTTCATCTTGATTATTTTCCTATCATTTCTCTCTGATAGTTTTCCAATTGCCATCACAAAGGTTCCACTACTTGTATTTGTTTTTATCTCATTTATTTGATAATTTTACATGTTTGAGTGGTGTTTTAAAAACCTTGAAAGAATTCCCAAAACACCAAGATTGTGAAAATCCCCCTAAAAATGGTGTAGAGATCAAGCCCTAGGTTGAAAACCTAACTATTGAGACCAGATAAGAAACTTGAGTTCCTCACTACTACCTACTCATCCAAAGTCCCAACCCCAAGCTACTATCCTCAATAAACCTAAAACCTCAAGTACCCTTCCTACTCAGACTTATAACTACTTATTACTTTTACTTTAGGGTTCCCAACCATAGCTGCTTGCCCTGATAAATCTAAATTCACAAGTCTTGAGAAACCCACTAAACTACCCAAGTGGAATATGGACTCATCACTACTAGTAACTTACTCAAATTTTCTAATATGAGTTACTTGCCTAAATAAACCCAAAATATATATCCATAAGAAACCTGGAACCAACCCAAGGATGTGATACCTTATTGCTTATTATGAGTTACTTGGATTTTTTTGAGAATTTATACTAATTGAAACCTAAATCATCATTAGGGGTATTTTTTGAACCAACAATTTGATTATTTTCTTCAAAACTAGTTAGAGCAGGTACTAAGTGTTGAAAATCAATCATATAGTTCTTCCATAATCAGTCAAAATCAATGTCAAGATCAGAAGGATCAGAAAGATTAGAAGAAGGAATAGCTAAAGTAGAAGTGCAAAAAACATAAATTGAAGAATTCCCTGAGGTTGCACTTGAAGATATCCCAGAGTAAAGTAGGAAAGGTAAATCAAAATCTAATAGGACCAAATCCTAACAACTAAAGATGAAGTAAAAGTATAATGGATACCCTAATGAATCATGCATCACTTCTAGGTTAACTGAGATAACTGATACAGATATGGGACATGTGTTCATGACTGATTTTTTAGAGAGATCCAAAGTCATAGTTAGCACTCCACTCATGTAGGCTATGACTAATAGTGGGATTCTGCAAGCTACAACTTTCCCAAGCTCAGATCAACTTATAGAATTTATCCTAGCATGTGAAAAATATTATGACTCCCTTACTATAACTATGAGAGATGCTACTGGTAATGTAGTGATAAGTTTAGATGTTCAATATCTTAACTACTACCTGAAGATTCCAACATGATCATAAGTAATTGATATATCTATGAAAAATGCTAATAGAAAATGGGAGACCAAAACATTAGAGTGCATCAAGATAATGATCACAAATTATCTGAAGAAAGTGAAGCAAGCCTCAAGATTTTCAAAGTAGATAGTAAGATAAGACATGATTCAAGAATTAGATGACATTACTCAGTTGTTATGTAGGATCAATGGTGAAAAGAATGCTAAGTGTTTCTCAACCTAGATGTATGTGTACATCAAAATAATTGATGTCATCAGGATCTCTGTTGTGATTGAATGGGTGAGGATGATAAGTGATAACATGGATTGGTAGTTAACTAGTGTATTACAAACTTTTTATTTTAAGATGACCTCATATTTGGTGTATACATCAACTTCAATTGGAGCCTTTTCAAGGCTAAATACAAAAGGCACACTGGCAATTATGTTGGTATCTAAGTATTATATTCAACTAGTTCTTTTTTAATACTAAAAACATTATAAAATAGTGAATGATGGTTTCTTATATCAATTCATTTGCAAGTTGAATGTAGATCTAAAACACAAGAGAGTATCTAATGTAGCATTGGATGCGGTTTCACAATTTGGGTGTATTCTCATTTAGTTTCTCAATTTCACATACATAAAAGTAGGAGGTTTCTCAAGTGCACCAGTCAAGTTGCCCAAGTAACCCAGTGATAAGTGGATCCTCATGAAATTATATAGGTCGCATGTTGAATACATGATTTACAATAAAAAACTCACTATCTTACTATCAATTTTCTAATTTTTATTGGTCATTACCACTATCCCAGTATATATAAGGCCAAGAATGTATAGAAGGAGATGTATTATAATTATACCCAAACACACTTCGAAGTAAGAGCCAATTTTGGTTATAGAGGGGTGGCCCAATATAGTGTTACTCTAGAATATGTACACATTCATGCACTTGAGGACTTTTGGACTGATTACAGAGATGATTTTGATGTGAGAAGAAGATACAATAGTAGATTAACTCTTGAGAAAATTCATATTTTTTATATAGCCATAATTCCTAAGGACATGGAAGATGATGGAATTGTAACCAGTAATGATTTTCATGTCGAAGGGGGAGACAATGCCCTACTTTTAGTGATTGTTTTTGGTAAAAACCAAGCTAAGACTATCACAGGCATAAATTCAAATGTTTTGGCTGTGACTTCCACGTGGATTCTCAACAAAGTCTATTGTATGAAGGAGTTGATGAAGGATACTACTCATGTAAGTCTAAAGAGGAAGGAAATAGTACAAGAAGAAAGTAGCCCAGGACCCAAAAAGAAGTTAAAGTTGAAATGAAATGTTGATGCCACATATTTTGAAGTAAAGTATAAATAGCCTATTCAACCAATGATCACCTCACCTCGTTTGGCTTCTCCTACTAACACCATTACTACTTATATTATCATTCACTCTTCTACTACACCTATCACAGATCTATCAATACTAATGCCACCTCCAAAATCTCATGGCATTAGGCCTCAAAAGAAATCCATTCAGAAGGAAAGTAATTCCCCTCCTCCTCCTTCTCCACCTACTTCTCCACCTTCCCTATTAGGACCCTACTCCTTAAGAGCACAATTGATTACCTTCGTATAAGCAACTAAACACGGAATTAAACTAGAAGTAATATGTAACTAGAATTCAAAAATAGCACAGAATATGAGAGACAATACAATCTTGTATTAACACTCTTCTAGAAGGAAATAAAATGAATAAATTACACTCTTCCCACACCTCTTTGGCATACAGCAATTCTCCCTCAAGAGTTCTTTCTCTCAATCAATTACAAACACAACTCAACACTGAGTTGTTCCCTCCACCAGTCAGTGACAATCAACCCAATGGTTGTTATTGCCTTCTGCCAATGCACCAAGTACTCCAAGTAGATCTCCCTGATCTTACACACCTATAGATCTAACTGATCTTACTTACCATATAGATCTCCCTGATCTTGCTACCTGCAGATCAACTAATCTTACACTTGGAAGGATCTCTTCCTTGTCCTTGATTAGAATATATCCCCATGGGTCTATTAAATAGATCCCAAACCAAATAATAATTAGAAATGTAGACTCAAGACTAAAATTAGTCTTTACATGCAAACTCACTGTCTGTCTAAAATTAGACTAGTTCTGAAAATGCATGCAAATGCACACACATAGGTTGCTGACGTCAGTTCCTATCTGACCAATGCCGGCCGACCCCTAACCGATGTTGATTACTATGTAACTAACAATGACCAACATCAGTTGATCAGTCTGACATCAGTTACTTTAACACTCAGCAACCTCCACCATTTGCATCAGTGAAGCTTTTAGCTCCACAACTTAACAATCTCCCACTTGGAGATAAATAGCTGCACTTGTACCTGTACCTGTACATCTTCTAATTTTGTTTCCTAGCTTGTATCCCTCTTCAAGTTCAATCTTGAAGACCAATAGGAGTTGAATGAAGATTCAAATTTTCCTTTATTCTTGGCTTTGTTAACATTTCTGCAGGGTTCTTATCCTTGCTAGCCTCTGTGACTGCAACAACCTTCTGCATCTCTAAAATCCAGCTAACCACCATACCACCAACAGTGAACACATATCTTGTGGTGCTTCTCTTGTCATCCAAGTAACCTGCCATATCTGAATCTACATACCCATGTAGAGAAGTGCTTGGCCCTGCATAGCATGAATACCTATTACTGGTCCCTCTCAGATACCTGAGAATCCACTGAACTACTTTTGAGTGCTCCTTTCCTGGATTGGCCATAAACTTTCTGACAACTCCCACTGCTTGGGAAATATCAGGTCTAGTACTCATGTACTCAACCTCATCATGTGATTTAGGACACTATTTTGTGAACTATCCAACCATAGGTGTGCTAACCGGTTCTGCATCCTAAAAATTGAACCTCTCCACTACCTTATTCACATAATCCTCTAGGGACAAAATCAACCTATGACTTTCCCTGTCTCTAGAAATACTCATGCCAAGGATTTTCTTTACTACTTCCAAATCCTTCATGGTAAACCTCTGAACTAATTTTACCTTTACCTCAGCAATCTCCTACATGTGTGACCCTGAAACAAGCATATACACTACATATAGTAACAGGTTAATGTCGCGACCATTATCCAACCTATTAAAATAAACACAATGGTAACATTGACATTGACTAAAGCCATGCTTTGTCATACACCTATCAAACCTTAAACACCATTGTCTTGTAGCTTGCTCAAGACCATATAACCTGGCCTTTTATCTCACCTGTCCATTCTCTCCTTTCTTTAACCTAGGAATCCATTCATCTTTCAGTGCTTTCTTTCTGACTAGAAACTCTACCAAATCTCCCATTTGGTTATTTTCCAAGGAATCAATTTCTTCATTCATGCCATGCTCACACTATTTCCTAGATTCTACCTGCATTGCCTCTTCAAAACTTCCTGGTTCTTGACCATCAGTGAGCAACAAGTAGTGTAAAGAAGGGGAATAATGAATTTGAGGCTTACTTACCCTTTCAGTCCTCCACATGGGTGTTTGAGACTCCTTGACAGCTTGTTGTCTGCCCAAAATCCATTTTAATAGTGATCGATCTCGGTCACCTCTGGCTGACCTTGGTCTGCACCCAACCGATGTCAATTCCTCCTGATCGCTGACATCGGTTCCCTGACCGACGTCGGTGTCCACCTACCTAACATCACCGACTTCGGTTTGCACATGACTAACATCAATTCCTGCCTGTTCGATGTTGATTGTCACTTGACCGATGTCGGTAATTATGTTTTCTTGTGAGTGATGATTTTTACCCGCAAGCTCATTTTGGATCATAACCTTGTCCAAATCAACACTACCTGATCAGAATTATTTAGCCTCTTGAGCTGATCTATGTCCATCATCTTCTCCTTGAAAACCAAGGCTTTTCTATTCTTATCATTGTCAAAACATTAGATTTTCTCTTTATACAATACTGTGATCCTCCAATAGAAGCTCCCTTCTTTGTTGACCTAGTTTCAAGAAACCTCACTTTCTTTTGTTGCTTACAGAAATCTCGATCTATGATTTTCAAACCCAAAAGCTTACCCTTTGATTTAAGAACATCCATTCCCTTCTCACTCATGTGACCAAGCCTATAGAGCCACATCTTTACATCTACATCTGAAGTAGATAAAACAGAAGGAGAATCAGTAATACAAGTAGACAGATAAAGTGTACCTACTTTCTTACCTCTTGCTAAAACAATTGCACCCTCGAAAACTTTCCAAGATTCTACTGTGAGAGTTACTATGCATCCCTCATCACCCAAATTTCCTACAAAAATCAAATTTTGCTTCAGGACTGGGACATGCATGACATCCTTCAACACTCATGTGTTTCTCATCTGCAATTTCAGCTACACTTCCCCTTTTCCAACCATTTGACAAGGCTTACCATCCCCTAAATAAAATTTTCCAAAGTCTCCATGGACATAATCATAGAAAATTTCTCTATTTGGGGTTGCATGGAAAGAGGCACCAAAATCTAAAACCCAAGATTCCACTTTATCCAAGGAACATACAAGAGCATCTTGTGTAACAATACCTGCATCTTTTGCTTCTTCATTTCCTTCATGTTGATCTTCTTTCAACCAACAATCTTTCTTTACATGCCCTTTCTTTCCACAGTTCTAGCAGGTTATACTGCCATTTCTGGATTTTGATCTATTGCCTATCTTTGACCTTGATTTCCCTTGCTTGCTCTTCTCTCTTTGCCTTCCCCTGCTTTCAACACTTAAAGCATTACCTAGTTATTCCCATATGCTTTTCCTATGAATTTATTCATTCAAGATTACACTAACAACATCATCAACTTTCAAGATATTTGAAGCAGACGTAGTATTACTAACTGCCATTACCAAACTATCCCAATTTTTAGGTAAAAAGCATAAGATTAAGAGAGCCTTAATTTCATCATCAAAAACTATATTGACTGAAATTAACTAATTTACTAATCCATGGAAATCACTAAGATGACTATGTACTGATCCACCTTCTTGCATTTGCAAATTAAAGAATTGCTTCATAAGAAATACCTTATTCGAAGCTGAGGGTTTTTCATATAAATTTGCCAAAGATTCCATTAACTCTACCATTGTCTTTGCCTGTGATAAGCTGAAAATCACAGACGATGCCAGGCTCAACCTTATAGATCCCAGAGCCTTCTGATCAAGAACATTCCATTCTTCATCTTTCATATATGTGGGCTTGCATGCAACCCCACCCAATGGTAAGTATAGATCTTTCTGATATAGGTAATCTTATATCTGCATCCTCCATAATTGATAATTCTTGCCATTGAATTTCTCCATTCTTAGCTTACTTTCTTCTTCCATTGCTTTGCTCCCACTCAAACAGAAAACCCCTGTGAGTGACTTGTAATCAACAAACACTAACCTACTCTGAACCAAGCTCTGATACCACTTGTTAGGACCCTACTCCTTAAGAGCACAATTGATTACCTTTGTATAATCAACTAAACACAGAATTAAACCAGAAGTAATATGTAACTAGAATTCAAAAATAGCATAGAATATGAGAGACAATACAATCTTGTATTAACACTCTTCTAGAAGGAAATACAATGAAGAAATTACACTCTTCCCACACCTCTTGGGCATACAGTTTTTCTCCCTCAAGAGTTCTTTCTCTCAATCAATTACAAACACAACTCAACACTGAGTTGTTCCCTCCACCAGTCAGTGACAATCAACCCAATGGTTGTTGTTGCCTACTGTCAGTCCACCAAGTACTCAAAGTACTCCAAGTAGATCTCCCTGATCTTACACACCTACAGATCTAACTGATCTTACTTACCATGTAGATCTCCCTGATCTTTCTACCTACATATCAATTGATCTTACACTCGAAAGGATATCTTCCTTGTCCTTGATTACAATACAGCCCTATGGGTCTATTAAATAGATCCCAAACCAAACAATAATTAGAAACACAAACTCAATACTAAAATTAGTCTTTACATGCAAACTAACTGTCTATCTAAAATTAGATTAGTTCTGGAAATGCATGCAAACTCACACACACACAGGTTGCCGACATCAGTTCCTGTCTGACCAATGCCGACCGACCCCTAACCGATGTTAGTTATTATGTAACTAAATATGACTGACATCGGTTGATCAGTCTGACGTCGGTTACTTTAACACTCAACAACCTCCACCATTTGCATCAGTGAAGCTTTTAGCTCCACAACTTAACAATAAATTGAAATGAAATGTTGATGCCACATATTTTGAAGTAAAGTATAAAGAGCCTATTCAACCAATTATCACCTCACGTCCTTTGGTTTCTCCTACTAACACCATTACTACTTATATTATCATTCACTCTTCTACTACACCTATCATAGATATATCAATACTAATGCCACCTCCAAAATCTCATGGCATTAGGCCTCCCAAGGAATCCATTCAGAAGGAAAGTAATTCCCCTCCTCCTCCTCCTTCTCCACCTACTTCTCCACCTTCCCCTCCTTCATTAGATCAACATAACATTGAAAATGAGGTAAAAAAAAGTAATTACTGAAGAGGAAACCCCATCTTAGGAAGCACTATATGAAAAGCAAAAAGAAGTAGTTGAACCTTAGAAGGAAGCCATGGAAGAAATAGTGGTTGAAAGGTGAAGAAAGTTGACACAATGAAAGAAGTTGAATCTAAGAAAGAGGTAGTATAGGTAGTAAAAGAGAAAGAAGATGAGAAAGAAAAAGACATAGAGGTAGTGGTAGAGAAAACAAAGGAGAAATAATAAATAGTGGATAAAGTGAAAGAAAAAGAAAGGGAAATCAACAAGGAGAAAGAATGAGAAATTGAGAAACAACCAAAGAAAGAGATCAAGAAGGTGACAGGGACTCAAGGAGTTCCTTCTCAAGAGCTAGTGATGAGGAACAACTAGTAGTGAATGGTAACTCATTCAAACACCTCCACTAGTACAAACTTCTCATCTTGGTTGGCAATGTAGACAACTCCAAAATCTAAGGAAGTAAAAAATCTTAAGGAGATAGACTTACAATTATTGAAAAGTCTTGAAAAGAAAGGAAATAAGACTAAGTCTGCCAAGGTAACTTCAAAATTAATAATTAAACCTACAAGGAAGATGTTTGTAGAGATATTAGTTCTACCACAGGGATGAATAAAGAAGAAGTCACTGAAAGTGACTTAACAATTTCAAAGATATCCCTTGGGGAAGTTACCATTGAAGGCTTGAAGTAGGATACCCAAAATTTGATTAACACTCTCTTTAATAAACTTGATGAAGAGAAGGTTGCTAAGGCTAAACTAAAGGAACAAAATGCCTAGTTATGTGAAATAATAGCTAAAGTTGCCAAGATAATTCCATAACAATGTATTATTTTAGGAGATTTAATTGGTTGAAGAGTAATAATTGAGGTAGAAGAGATTAGAGATAAACCTAAGGATATTGATAAATGGATAGAAAAGATGCATCAAACTACCAAGAAGATCCCCCCTAAAGTTTCACGTGTTCATGCTAATATTTTAAAGAAATTAGCTAAGATTAAAGGCAATGATGAAGGAAACTAAGAATGAATATGAAATTTATAAGGTGCAACAAGAGATTTTGTAAACAATAACCAATTTGAGTGAAAAACTTTTTATTAAAGAAAAGATTGTCTTTGAAGGATCAGTAAAGAAGTTAAAATAAGAAGAGTATTTCCTATCATTTTGCATGTGTAATATGGAAACAATGTGTGAAGAAATGAAGACTTTAGAGGAAGAAGCTCACAATGAAAAGGTGAATTTGGAAGACTATCTCTATGGTATTACTAACATTTGTTATGATAATGTTTCAAGGACATCTAGTCAGTTATATGAGCAGTTCAAATAAATAATAGAAAAGGCCACAACTCCTTTCACATCTAAATCTATAAAGGAATTAATCAAATGTTAACATGAAATCAAGAGGCTCGAACCAGAATCAAAAAGGTAAAGGGTCATAGTAGGAGGTTGGAAAGACAAATGCTATGATTTTAAATGGAAATAAAATCACTTGATAAACATGATGATGCAGTAATACAGTTGATGATGTCTCATCACATCAAGTATAGAGAGAAATGTAGATCTGAAGTCCATGAGGTGGAATAATTATTGTTACTCTTCTTTTTGGTAATTTAATATTCCTTCTTCTTCTTATTTTAATTCTATTTTTAAAGTAACTTTCTTAGAATAAATTAATTTTAAGTAAAGATATTTGATAGAGTTACCTGCTAAGGTATATTCCTTTTTAAAATTATAAGACTCAAATAGCTTGGTTAAACGCCATTACTTAAAATCATCTTGAAAGATTAAATTACTTAAGTGAATGTTGCTAGACATGTAAAGTAGTTGTGTTCAATCCAAATAGTGAGGCCAAGATGTGATATATGTCACTAGTTGTCGCATGCCACATAAGAGAAATTTTAGGAAGATGCTTCCCAATGGTTTCCAGTTTTAGCACAGCACATAGGTTTTGAAGAGATTGTTTCCTATTTGAGTTTGGTATCTATTTTTGTATAAATATAAGCCTAGGCTTGCATGCTCAAAGAGAATGGTAATTTTTTCATAGAAATTGTAACTGAAGAAAGAGAATTTAAGTAATCTAAAACTTTGTGTTTATATTTTTGAGTTTTTCCTTGTATGAAATTGGTTCTAAGTGAATGAGAAAAAAATTATTTTCTATAGAAATTTACATCTTAGGAGATATTTAGTGGATTTATGAAAATTAAAATGGTAAACTTTGTGTTATCTTTAATCTAAATGTGAATTCCATTCTTTCTTAGTCATTTTCTAAAAATATTGTCATCTCTTAAATGTTTATTTATTTGTACAAATTCAATAATACCTGTAAAACTGCTTATTGTGAAGTACAACTTCTTTTTCTCCACATGTTCTAGTTTTCCACTCTTAATTTTCCAAATTTTCTATACACATTCTTTGAAACAACTGCTTACTTTCTATAAAATCACCTTATTATAGTTCATGGACACTGTGATCAAAATAATACCCTGAAAACAAAGAAACTTTCACATAATATATATAATTTGTGATTAATTATGAGCTATAGATAATTAGTAGTAAATAGACATAAGTATATGGTAGCTTCACCATTAAATGATGGGGATTTGATCCCATGAGTTCCTAGGTACTTTGGTAAGCTTGTAAAATATTTAGCCAACAATTTCTGGTGACTCCACTGGGGAATGAAGAGCTAAACTGCCTGATCTAAAAATAGATTATTCCTTCAAGTTTAGTTAGATGTAGTTAATATGTAGTTTCTCATAACTTTTTTGCATTCCAAATCGTTCACCTTAAGCATTGCATCTAGAGTCAGTTACACACTCCTAAGTAAAACATGATCTTGTTGAAGTTAAATCCACTTTCTAAACATAGAAATGTCGCTTCTTATTGGATTTATGCATGGTATTTTGTTTAACATTTTTTTACCTTGAACTTGTATCATGTATAATAACCACCACACAAGTCTTTATATATAAATCAAATGGATAAGATTAATCCTTTGAAGAACTTCTACATTTCAAACTAGCAAATCGACCTTTTACAAAAGTAAGGAGAGCTCAAGACTAAACAAATGATTTCTTTGAATTTCAAGAGCAGTTCAATTTCAATTTTCATATTTAAGCTAGAACACAAATATCTAGTTTATCACCTGTGAGACAAACACCAACTCTTATAAATCAACTATAGCATAATTTCTCAAAAATAATTCAACTGGTTAATCCACAATTCCTCATTCCAAAAAGAATGGCACAACCACTTCCCATCCCTTGGGGGATAGCAATTAGACCTCTAAATTTGACTCCCCCTCTCCATGACTTGCCTAAAGGGTTAATAAAGAATTTTTCAAAGTTCACTAGCAATGAAAAACAAAATTGAGATGAACACTTGGTTGCCTTTTTTGTAACTTGTGGAGTAATTATCTAAGAACATGAAGATGTCTAAGTCAGACTCTTTATTGAGACCTTGCATGACTTAGTTGCAAACTAGTTTTACCATTTACCTCCTCAAACTATAGTTAATTGGGATACCATGCATGAGTAGTTCAAAAAAAATTAAAACCTGCTAAGGATTTGCATATATTGCTTACCCAACTGACTTAGCTTAAGTAGGAACCACATGAACACATGCATGATTTTATTTCCAAATTTAATATACTACTCTAAAAAATTCTCCAAGCTACACTGCCCACTAAAGATAATCAAAAGTGATTATTTATCAATGCCCAATTACCTAAAGTTAGTTACCAACTACAAAGAGCATTACCAGTTGATTTACCAATAGCTCAAAATATTGCTATGGAGATTGAAGATGACTTGATAATGGCTGGAAAGATCAAGAAAACAACTTCTAAGGGGGACTCCTCTACTTCAAACACATCACAAGCTACTGATCCCATATTACATAAGTTGGCTAATGACTTAATTCAAGTCAAAAAACAAATTGCTCAAGGTACTCATGCTACTCCAACTAGGAATACACTAACATGAAATTTTAATAATAATCAAAATGGGAACCATATTGCTAGTCCTACACATATATTGGAAATTAAATATGCTCCTAGAAATCATGTTGAGATGAATGAAGAAGATCAGATGCATGAGGAAGATTAGATGACTAATGATACCCATCAAAGTCTTGTTGATGAAGATGACTTTTTGGATCCTACTAGTAACTCCAGCATTGGTTACCTAGAATATCAATCATAAAGTGATTATGAAGAAGATCATAGTCATTCATTTTCAATGTTTACAAGGTCACAAACTCAACACCCTGGTGAAAAATCTTTTAAATAACAAGATAAAGAGAAGGGAGATTCTAGAGTAGATGTAAGTATTCTTAAGAGAGCTAGTCTTCCACCTTCTTTGGATCCTAAAGATAAATATACAGCTTCTTGTCAAAATCATAAGCCAATAATTCATACTTTTGAAGTTAATCATGTTCTATTTGCTTCCATTCCCTCTTTTGACATAATTGACCATATAAATAAAACCAAAATTTAGATGTCAAAAGCTAAGTACTTGAGATCTTTTCTAGATCAGTTGAATAGATTAGTCAATTATGTTCAAAGTAAAGGGTCACATAATTAAGCTAATGATTCTAATAGTATCTTGCCTACTCCTAAATATTTTCCTTCCCAGAACAATGTTGTTTCTACTTATCCCAAACCTGCTTCTACATCTGAAAGGATAAAGGCATTCTCTATCTCTCTTTTGATTAATGGTCTCAATTTAAGCAACTACATTTTGGACTCTAGAGCCTCAGATAATGTTATGCTAGATAATATGGCTGATACTCTTGGTATCACATTGACTAAGACAATAGGTATATGTTACTTGATGGAGAGACAAGTTCTCCTGATTGGATATATCAAAGATGCTCAAGCTATCTTAGCACTCTTCCCAAATAAAAGACTAAAAATGATAATTCTAGTAGAAAATATTCCTATCTCTTATGGAATGCTGCTAAGTATAAAATTCTCCAAGGATTTGGGTGGAGAAGTAAATATGGATTGGTCATGTGCTCACATTCCAGTCAAAAGAGTGAATCAGAGACTCAAGCTTGAAAATAAATCCAAATACACAGTTTCTAAATCTAATGACCCAAGGTCACATAGTCTCTTTGAAGAATATGACCATGGAGTTTACTACCTCGAAATGGGCAAGGACATATAAGAAATAGAGGAAGAAGGAGAATAAGAGGATAAGATATGGATGCTAGAGTTTGATGGTAGTTGTATTTTCCTTGGTTTAGGTGTAGGGGTAGTATTGATATCTCTTGATGGTAAAATATTTCCTTATTCTTATAAAATTATGTTTGAAAATGCTAACAATATAGTTGAATATGAGGCACTCTTGCTCAGACTTTAACAAGCAAATAAAAATGAGTAAGACTCCTTAAAATATAAAGGGATGTTGAATTGATAGTGAGACAAATTAGAAGACAGTACCAAGTGAATAAGGACAAGCTAAAACACTATCGTGACCAAGTTCTAAGTGCAACACTTGACTTTGTAGCTTTCTTAATTAGTTCAATTCCTTGAGATCAGAACTCCAAAGTTGATTCACTTACTATTACTACATCTCTAGTTAAGCTAGAGTAGTATCCAAAACATTTTTTAGAAGGTAACTATAAAGTAGATATGGTCTACCATTCAAAGGTCCCAAACAATGTTGATCAGTGGTAATTTTTCAATGATGATAATTAAATAGATGCATTCCTTGGGTAACAAGACAACTTTGAGGAATCTTACTTTGAATGAAGTAGTTCACATCCACATTTGATGACAACTGGTATTACTAATCATAAACTTACCAATAGTCAAGATATAATTAAACTAAAGGGAAATAAGATCCCTAAAGGGTTAGTGTCTTTAGAAGAAATATTTGACAACCATGATAAGTGTCTGAAGAAAAAGAAAGAATATAGTGATATTTCTTCTACAAAAGTTCAATAGGTTAATCTGGGCAGTGAAGAAGAGCCTAGGATGGTCAACATTAGAAAATGTTTCTCTCAATAAGAAAGAGAAGCATTCAACAATATTCTCACAAGATACATTGATGTGTTTTCCTGGTCTTACAAAGACCTAAAGTCCTTCTAGCCAAATGAGGTGCTACATTATATTCTACTTTAGCTAGAAGTAAATCCCTTTAAGCAAAATTTGAGACATAACAATCTGACTATCTCAAGTACTATTTATATTGAGATACAAAAGCTCTATGATCCATCATTCTAAATTGTTAGCCAATTTTGTTCCAGTGAGAAATAAAAATGGATAAATATGCTTATGTGTTGATTTCCAGAATCTGAATCAAACCTCTCTAAAAGATAATTATCCATTTCATATTATGGATCATATCTTACAATTAGTTATAGGTTTAGAGATGTTATCCATGTTGGTTGGATTTTTAGGATACAATCAAATAAAAGTGGTTGAAGAAGATCAATATAAAATAGTTTTTACAATGCTATGGGGAATGTTTGCTTATCAAAAAATGACTTTTGGTATTACCAATGCTAGAACAAATTTTCAATGAGTAATGGATCTAGCATACACTCATCTGAAGAACAAGAGTATTATGGTATACCTTGATGACTTGACAGTCTTTTCCAAAAAAAGAGGTGATCACTTGGTTGATCTATAAGAAGTGCTCATCCAGTTCAGGAGACATGGGATTTCTTTGAATCCTAAGAAATTAATATTTGCTATCATTGAAGGAAAAATCCTTGGTCATATTATCTTAAATGAGGGGACAAAGATTGACCTATAGCGAGTCAAAGCTATTTAGAGTTTACCTATGCATACCTCCAAGAAAGGAGTGCACTCATTCTTTGGTAAAGTCAATTTCCTTAGAAGATTCATCCTGATTTTACTAAGTTGACTCATCACATATATTATATGATGAAAAAGAAGCAATTCTTTAAATGGAATGTTGAAGGAAAGTTGGCATTTAAAATAAATAAAGCAGTTATAGTTGAAGCTCTAGTGCTAGTTTCCATGTATTTTAGTAAAGAATTCATTCTTTACTATTATTCTTCTGATCATGCCATGTCAGCTATACTTCTATAGAAGAATGATGAAGGAATTAAATCCCCTATAGCTTTCATGAGTCAGTTGTTGTAAAGCTTTGAACTAAAATATTCTTAGATGGAGAAAAAGGCTTTTGTTGTAGTTAAAGCATGCAAAGTTTTTATGTACTAAATTTTATCTTCACATACTAAAGTCTACGTCCCTGATACTAAGTAAAATCAATTCTAATAAATCAAGAGCTAGGATTACTGAGAGGCTCTTGGTTAACTAAAGTGTAAGAGTTTGATCTCGATATCAAACCTACAAAGCTAGTGAGAGGGAGAGACCTTTGCCAATTGATGATAAAGATAAAAATTGATTACTCAGATATGGTAACATCCTCACTCCAAACTGAATAATACAAAGATTTTCTAATGGTTCTCTTTGTTAATCTTATGTATAAGTGGTATAGTAAGATTGCCTACTTCTTGACTTATGGAGACTGCCCAATTGATTTAACATATAAGGAAAAACATACCATCAAGCTAAATTCAAAGGATTATGTCCTTTGGGATAATGGTTTGTACAAAAGAGGAACTAATTGTGTTTTCCTTTGTTGTGTGGACAAAGAGCAAAAAGTGAGACTATTAAATCAATTTAATGACAAAACATGTGAAAGTCACTTTTTAGCAAGAGTCACAACACACAAAATCTTAGCATAATCTATTCCAGAATCCTTTAGATTGGGTTGTTAAGTGTAAAGCATGTTATCATTTCATAGGGAAACTCAAGTTTTCAAATTTACCTCTAAAACCAATTGTTATTGATGAAACTTTCCATTAGTGGGGAATGGATTTTATTGGTACATTGAATCCTTCTTCGAGTGCTATACTTTGTTATGTTTTAACTGCAACTGATTATTTAATAAATTGGGTAGAAGTCATTCATGTCAAGCATGCCACTTCTGAAGTTATATCTAACTTCATCAAAGAGAACATTGTAGTAAGGTTTGGTGTACCACATAAGATAGTAATAGATAATGTATCCAATTTTTATTCATTAGAACTAACTGAATTTTTTTAATCATATGGAATAGACTTGGTTCATGCTTCAAATCACTATCCTTAGGAAAATGGTCAAGTTGAATCCAGTAACAAGAACTCGATGCCCATCATTCATAAACTAGTGGGTGATAATCAACGAACTTGTCACAAAAAGTTATTTGATGCACTGCGGGCTGATAGGATCAACCCAAACAGAGCCATAAGTATGTCTCCTTTTTAGTTTTCATATGGAATAAATGTAGAGATACCAATAACCATAGAGTTTCCTACTTTACAATTGTCTAAAGCTATTGAAAATGTTACTTATCAAGATTCACTAGATAAAGAATCATGTTTCTCACTAAACAATAAGAGGTATGTGTTCAAGTTGTTAACCATTTGGATCATCATCAAATGAAATTAAATAAGATATTTGATAATAAGGCTCAGGATAGATATTTTGAAAATGGTGATTTAGTTCTCTTGTGAAATAAACAGAATAAACAAAAAGGGAAGCATGACAAATTTGACTCCCTGTAAAAAGTGCCTTTTACTATAAAGAGCATTGATAGAAAGGATAACTTCATCCTAGCTTATAAATATGGTATTGAACTACCACTACCATTCAATGGTCAGTATTTAAAGATCTACAATAATTGAGTAGTAAGGTAACACTTGTATGTATATAAATAAAGTTTTTAGTCTTTCTTTTAGTTTTTTTGTTCTTGATTTTATGTGGTTTGATTGTTTTGTGTTTTTGTGATTGAGTATTTGCAAAGACTCCATACCCAATAGATAATATGTGAAACCAAAGATATTGGAATCTCACCCATGTTTCCTTCTTCATGATAGAAAAAAATATATCCCTAGCTGCAATCAGATAGTGTCCCCAAAATTTCACACAAAATTTTGGGTTACCCTTATTTAAAATTTTGCATTTTGTCTTATGTGAGTTAGTTTTCCTTGTTAAACCAATCCCCTAAATAAATTCTTATTCTTTAGTAACTTTCTTTTTTATTTATTTTTTTCTCAATTACTTCAAAATTACTCTAGAACATTGAAAACATCTACCTAAAGCCATTACTGAAAAACCCATTTACTCAACTTTATCAGAAAGTCAAAAATATAAGTGTTGGAACTCATTTCCAATAAAAATAGAGTTCTCCAAGCCACTCTACTTATTAAATGAAAATAAAAGTAGTCATGTAACTATGAGTTGCACTATCTAGTTCAAACTAGAACTGTTAAATTGCTTTACTTCACATCAAAAATTAGGTAAAGTTGTCCTAAAAGTCTGTTGAAAACTACACAAAGCAAATTGGGTTTTCAAAGTAAATTTTCTCATCCAAAGCCACAAGCATAAGTAGTAGAGGTTTTTGAACCCAAAATACCCACCAGCCAAGACCAACTTAGGATTGCGAATATGCTCAACTCCCAAAATCCAAAATAAGAAAATCAATCTGAGAAAGTTTGAGAAAATCCAAGGACTTATGTGTCTTCTACACAAGTGTCCACTAAATTTCATTAAATGTGTTGGAAATTATAAATATCAATAATTTCCACCTCATTTTCACTTGGCATTCGAGTTGTCTGACTAAGTTGTCATAGTTGCGAACCCTAAGCTAAGCTTTTCAGCATTTTGGAGTAATTTTTTATTCAATTTTTCTTGACCCATTTATGTTTGAGGTATGTAGATCTTGATTCTTTGTTTTTATGCCTTCATCTTGATTTTTTCTCTATGATAATTTTCCACTTATCGATATAAAGGTTGCACTGCTTGTATTTGGTTTTCTCACATTTGTTTGATTCTTTTACATGCTTGAGTGGTGTTGTAAAAACCTCGCAAGAATTTCCAAAACACCAAGTATGTTAAAATCCCCCTCAAAATGTTATAGAGATCAAGCCCTAGGTTGAAAACCTAACTAGTGAGACCAGATGAGAAACTCAGGTTCCTAACTATTGCCTACTCATCTAGAGTCATGACCCCAAGCTATTACCCTTGAGAAACCCAAAACCTCAAGTGCCCTTCCTATTCAAAGTTATAACTACTTATTAATTTAACTTCATGGTTCCCAACCATAGTTGATTGACTTGATAAATCATAAGTCACGAGACTTGAGAAACCTACTCAAATGCCCAAGTGGAATCTAGAATCCTCACTACTAGTAACTTAGATTTTCTAATACGAGTTACTTCCCTAAATAAACCAAAAATAGTTATCCATAAGAAACCTAGATTCTTGAGTGATTAAGACTTGAAGATCATCTAAGACCAAGCTGAGGTTGTGATACCCTATTGCTTACTATGAGTTACTTGGTTTTTTTAAGAATTTCTACTACTTGAAACCTAAATCATGCTTATGGGTACTGTCTAAAACAAATTGATTCTTTTATTTAAAACTAGTTGGAGTAGGTACTAAGTGTTGAAAATCACTCATATAGTTCTTCCATAATCAGTCATAATCAATGTTAGGATAAGAAAGATTAGAAAGATCAAAAGAAGGAATAACTGAAATACAAGTGCAAGCAACACAAATTGAAGAAGTCCTTAAATTGGCACTTGAAGAGATCCTAGAGAAAAGTAGGAAATGTAAATCAAAACCTAAGAGGGCCAAAACCCAAGTGCCAAAGATCAAGTATGATTATAAGGGATACCATATTAAATCATGCATCACTTCCAATTTAACTAAGATAAGCGATACAGATATGGGACATTTGTCCATGACTATGTTGTTGGAGAGATACAAGGCCATAGTCAAGACTCCACTCATGCAAACTATGACTAATAGTGGGATTCTATAATGTACAACTTTTCCAAGCTCAGCTCAACTTCTAGAATTAATCCTAGCATGTGCCAAATATTATGACTCCCTTACTAGGACTATGAGAGATGTTGATAATGTAGTGATAAGGTTAGATGTTCAATATCTTAACTATTGTTGACCAAAAATTTTCCCTTTAGGCCAAAATTGGGCACCCCTTTTTGCATAAAAATGTCTAAGTCTATACCTTTATCTAAGTCCAGTATGCAGTTTTCATTCGAAAGAAGTGTTGTTATACAAAGCTTGAAATATTTTACATAAAAAACCCAAGTATTTTCTTTTTGAAAGCTTTGTTCTTTAGTCTTTTGGCTAAGTCCTTTGTAATGAATTCTTTTGATTTTTTTTATAAGCCTTTGTCAAATTATTTCAAACTTTTTCTTCAAGGCTTTTTTCCCAAAGTGTATATATCTTTCGAGCTTTTCATTCGGCAGAATTATTTTGGAAAAATCGCCTGAGGAAACTTTTTCGAAGGGTATGTTCAACTTTCCCAAAGGGTATCTTTCTGGCAATAAATGATCCAATTCACTTTCCTAAAAGGTTATTTATTAATTCTTCGAAGGGTAGTTTCATTTTTTCTAAGGACACTTTGCAATCGTTCTGAAGGGTACATTTGAAACTTTCCCAAAGGAAATTTTCTTTGGAAAGTGGACACTTGCCTTTTCAAATGGATCTTTTCAAAAAATCTGAATGAAAGAATTGTTTCAAACATTTTTTTTGAAACAAACTTTTTGAAGGTCCATTTCATAAAATCTGAAGGGTATGTTTCCTTTCAAAAAGGGTATTTTTTAATTTCTCTAAAGGGTCATTTCAAAGAACCAAAAAAGTGTCAAAGACTAATTCTTTCAAACATTTTGTTTGTGGAAATTGTTTGAGACATAAAGGACCAAGTGAAAAGTTGAAAGAAAAGAACAAAAGACCTAAAAAAAATCTTTCAAGAAAGTGCCAAGACAAGAAGTCTGAAGAAATAAAAGTCCAAATAAATTCTCGACGAGTGATGGCCCATAACACATCAATTTTAGACTGCAAAAACTAGCTATTAAAGTTTAAAATAAAGGCTTGATTAGAACCAGAAGGCAAAGATAAAAGTGACAAATGGTAAGATCCTAAGCATCTAATGCATCTTAGGCATAAATAAGTAGGTCGATGGTTCAAATTATTGCACCGTTACATAGCTCAATGAGCCAGTAAAGAGCATTTAGCATCGAAACATAATTCCAATAGATGGACTCATCTATAGCAAAATGCAATTTAGAATATCTTGATTTTGTTGATGTAACCAAGGGAAAATCATCTTACAAAATGTAATGTAACTATTTATTTTCTCAAAGTTACACATGTATAAGTGATCCTTGAACTCCCTTGGCTCGACCTCTCTCTCAAAGGCTATATATATGAATTCTCTTGGCTCATTTTAGAGACTCCACTAGTTATGGTAAAACTTTGGTTAGATTTGTAATTTTAGAACTCTTGAAGAAATAACACAAGTTTTTTCCATTCACATGATGTACTATTATGTATCGGTTCAAATCGTGTTGTTCTTGTTTAGTGAGAGTTTATCTTTCCTAACCAATTATCTTAGATTACCTACCAAATGTATTTAAAGAGTATTGTTACAGGTCCTTGTTAGTATTCTTTCTTAAGTGCGTAGACATTTTAGAAGTGGTTTAAGACTATATTCCTTCTTGGAATTGTTTTATGCTCTCCTAGATGTTGAGTGCCTTCTTGAATCTAACATGTTAAACACTAATGTGACAATGCACAAAGAGTTGTGGGTTTTGTGTGAAAGAAGCTTTATTGGTCCTTAAGTAGTGTATTTTAAATCAAATTAGGAGGACATTATTCATTGGTGCATCACCATTTTGTTTTCTTGGTTATTTTTCTTACCCTTTTCATATATATTTGATAGATTAGAGATAGTTTTAAAGGTGGATCAAGGGGAGCTAACCCCTAATCTAGAGATTCATCTCAATGAAATTATCACCCAAAAAAAGAGAGATGATTACATTTTTCCAATTGGATGAGGATAACTAATTATCTCTTCAAGGGTGAAAATCCAAGCGTCAATAATGTTTGGTACACTCGATGGGACCTCTAAGTCCTACAAGATTGTTCAAGATTGGTGTTAGTCTTGGAATTGTTAAAGAGAAAGAAACATCTACATTCAGTACCTAGTGACTCCATTAAAGACTTCAAGTCTTTGGTTTATGATCATTCCTATTTTACATGCCAAAGGTGACCACTAGGTCTGCTACTAAAGGTGTACCCTTTAAATTAGTGGAACTACATCCATATCCTACCAAATGATTTAGGTTTGCCAACACTCATCCTTACAGAAGAGATTTTGTTTTTAAAGGTTTCAATTTTATGCTACATTCCATTCTTAACATCCATAGTAATCATTCCAAAATGGCTATAATACAACCTTTTGTCCTTTTCATTAGGGCATCTCCCTTGCATCTTGCCCAATATGATCAAATTTTAGGAGCTACCCTCAAAAGTGTCCCGTATTTTAGTGGAGATGGTCCAATTACTACTATTAAACATATTAGGAATATATAAAACTTTTTTAATATCCATAATATTACCCAATAAAATGTAGCTATTAGTCTATTGGCCTTGTCTTTCAAATGAAAAGTCTTGGACTGGTTTGGGGCCCTACCTATAAATTCTATTCACTCATGGGATGAGTTGGGGGATTTATTGTCTAATAGGTTTGAGGAGAAAAGTGATCACCTATCTCTTTTTGAGAAATTGACCATAATCAAGAGGTCACCTCATGAATTCATACATGATTGTAATACTAGGTTCCAAAAGACATGGGATATAATCACAACTCTTATGATACTTAGCCCAAACTATGCATTTTTGTACTACTTGAAAGCATTGAATAGTGACATTACCATGATGATTCAAAATATGGGTAGAAACACATTGCCTATTACATATTAAATATCCATAAATTCTAATAATTATATTTTCCAAGTGGGAAATATAGATCCTAGACCTCCAATACCACTATTCCTTGATTTGCATTCTCCTAGTCAAAGTTCATTTCTCACTTTAGCTCCTTTGCATGCTCAAGAAAAATTTATCATTACCCCTAAAAATGAAATGAATGAAGTCAAAATCCTACTTTAAAGTTTTAATAATGAATTGGTTTCTCTCAAAATGCAACAAGCCCAAAGCTATAGGCCTTATTAGTCCTACAACTAGTTTAGACACACAAACAGACCTCCTTTTCAGGACAATAATCAGGGATAAGGCCAAATCCCCCATGTCAAGCCTTATCAAATTTATAATCCTAATTCTCCCTCATCCTCTAAATACCTTTTTCCCACTCAAAACAATTTGCTCTAGGAACAACCTAACTACCCTTCTTTTGAGCAAGGTCAAGAACAGGTTGTTTATACCAATGAGATGCAAAATCAAGGCATGACTACACAAGGTCATAAAACATCTCAATTTTAATATTTTGAGATGCCAACATAATTTAGGATGGAGATTAGATATGTTTGATCTGATTTCACTCTCATGAATCATTTTGAGGGTGACTTGTGTGCCATTAATTACGTGGGGAATACAAGTAATCAGAATGCCAATGTGGTTGCCACCATTATATCAAATAAAATGTCATTGAAGAAGTTCAAGGAACCAATAAAGGACCTATTTTTACTCCTATATCATCTCAGATGGGAGGAGGGCCTAATTCAACTCATAAGTCATAATAAAATTAGTGGATTCAAAATTTTAGGATAGTTGTTACAACCCTACCTCCACAAGCTACATCACAAGGTGCAAATGTTCATAAAAATAACCCCAAGGTAAGTAATCCTTCCATTAATGTTGTGGACCAGATGAAAAATCTTCATATTAAAATATCATCGTGGGATTATCTATCATTACCAAGGTAGAAACATATACTCCAAAAGGAATTGCATAGACTGGGTAAACAAGTTGGCCCATCTAGAAGTGACAATATGGTTTTGGTCAATGGAACTCAATCTATAGATGGTCAGGCAAAGAAATATGAGAATACTCCTCCTTTCTACCTATCTCTAATTATTGGTGATTTCTTGGTTCATAATTTCATCATAGATAGTGGATCAACCACATCAGTTATGCCCAAATGTATAGCTGATAAACTAGGCTTAAAGTATGAACCAATGACTAAGGGAGTCTTACAATTGGATGGATCACCAGCCAATACTTTGGGGATAGTAAAAAAAGTGAATTTGATAATTCATTTTTATCCTACTTTTTCAATTCCCCATGATGTGGTAGTATAAAATTTACCTCCCTATTTTTACTGAGTTTCTCTTTTATTTTGTACATGGTTCCTTTTTTTTTGTACATAGTAATTATTACTGAGTTTCTCTTTTATTTTGTACATAGTTCCTTTTTTTTGTGTTTCTTAAGTGATTATGCACATGTGTGAGTTTGTCTTGGTCTTTTTTGTGTTGCCTTTGCTTGGTCTTGTTGTTGTTGTGTGGTGTGTTTCCTTGTGTTTTATTTTGGCATAATATTTGTTAGTCATCTTCAATAATCCATTGACTCCATTGGCCTTGAGTTAGATAAGGCTACTAGTCTAGTAAGTATAGTAGGGATACTACCCCTATGAGTCACCAATTTATTGACTAAATTTTGGCCCTTCAAGCCAAAATTGGGCACTCTTTTTTACAAAAAAATGTTCAATTCTATACCTTTGTCCAAGTCCAATATGTAGGTTTCATTCAGAAGAAGTGTTTTGATATAAAGCCCAAAGTCTTTTACATAAAAAACCCAAGTGTTTTCCTTTTTAAAGCTTTGTTCTTTAGTCTTTTGGCTAAGTCCTTTGAAATGAATTATTTTGGGTTTTTCTTACAATCCTTTTTTGAATTATTTTAGACTTTTTATTTGAATCTTTTTTCCCTAAGTGTATTGCTTTCAGGGTTTTCATTCGGCAGAATTCTTTTAGAAAAATTGCTTGAGCCAACTTTTTCGAAGGGTATGTTTAACTTTCTTGAAGGGTATCTTTCTCACAAAAAATGGTCCACTTCACTTTCCTGAAATGTAATTTGCAAATTCTCCAAAGGGTACTTTCAGTATTTTGAAGGATACTTTGTAATCTTTCTGAAGGGTACATTTACAACTCTCCCAAAGGGAATTTTATTTGGAAAGTGGAGACTTGCCTTTTCGAAGGGATCTTTTCAAAAACTCCAAAGCAAAGAATTGTTTTGAACATTTTGTTCAAAACAACTTTTCTAAACATCCATTTCAGAAAAGCTGAAGGGTATGTTTCCTTTCAAAAAGGGTATTTTTAATTTCTCTGAAGGGTCATTTCAAATAACCAAAAAGGTACCAAAGACTAATTCTTTCAAACATTTTATTTATGGAAATTATTTGAGACATAAAGGACCAATCAAAAATCTGAAAGAAAAGAACAAAAGACCTAAATAAACTATTTTGGGAAAGTGCCAAGACAAGAAGTCCAAAGAAATAAAATTTTGAATAAATGCCTAAGGAGTGATGACCCGCAACACGTCAATTTTAAACTACAAAAACTAGCCATTAGATTTTAAAATAAATTCTTGATTAGAATCAAAAGGCAAAGATAAAGTTGACAAATGGAAAAATCTTAAGCATCTAGTGCATAGCATGCATAAATAGGTAGGTCGATAGTTCAAGTTGTTGCATCGTTACATAGCTTGATGAGCTAGTAAAGAGAAGCTAGCATTGAAACATAATTCCAATATATGGACTCATCTATAGAAAAATGTAGTCTAGAATATCTTGATTCTGTTGATCTAACCATGGGAAAATCATCTTATAGAATGTAATGTTATTTTTTATTTTCTCAGACTAACACATGTCCAAGTGACCCTTGAACTCCCTTGGATCTCTCTCTCTCTCAAAGGAAAATATATATATATATATATATATATATATATATATATATATATATATATATATATATATATATATATATGCATTCTCTTGGCTCATTTTGGAGCCTCCACTAGTTATGGTGAAACTCTAGCCAAATTTGTACTTGTAAAACTCTTAAAGAAATAATACAAGTTTTTACCACTCACATGTTGTACTATTGTGTATCGATTCAAATTGTGTTGTTCTTGTTTAGTGAGTGTTTATCTTTCCTAACATATTATCCTTGATTACCTACCAAATGTATATAAAGAGTATTGTTACAAGTCCTTTTTAGTATTCTTTCTTAAGTATATAGATATTTTAGAAGTGGTTTAAGACAATATTCCTTCTTGGAATTGTTTGTTGCTCTCCTGGATGTCAAGTACCTTCTTGAATCTAACATGTGAAACACTAATGTGATAATGCACAAAGAGTTGTGGGTTTTATGTGAAAGAAGCTTTGTTGGTCTTTAAGTAGTGTATTTTCAATCAAATTAGGAGGACATTATTCATTGGTGCATCACCGTTTTATTTTCTTGGTTGTTTTTCTTACCTTTTTCATACACATTTGATAGATTAGAGAGAATTTTAAAGGTGCATCAAGGGGAGATAGCCCCTAATCTATAGATTCATATAAATTAAATTATCATCCAAAGTAAGAGAGATGATTCTATTTTGTTGCTTGGATGAGGAGAGCTGAGTATCTTTTCAAGGGTGCAAATCCAAGCATCAACAACAACTACTTGAAGATTCTAAAATCATCAAAAAATTTATATATATATGAAATAAGCTAATAGATAATGGGAGACTAAGAAATCAGAGTGCATCAAGATAATGAACACAAATTATTTGAAGAAAGTGAAGCAAACCTTGATATTTCCAAAATACATAGTAAGATCAAACTTGGTTTAGGAAGTAGATGACATTACTCAATTGTTATGCAGGATCAGTGGTGAAAAGAATGCCAAGTATTTCTCAATCTAGATGTATGCATACATCATAACCATTGATGTCATCAGGAGCTCTATTGTGATTTAATGGGAGAGGATGATAAGTGATAACATGGATTGGAAATTAAGTAGTGTGTTATAGACTTTTGATTTCAAGATGACCTCATATTTGGTGTATGAAACAACTTCAAGTAAAGCCTTTTCAAGACTAAATACAAAAGGCACACTAGCAAATGTGCCCATATATGAACATTATCCTCAACTAGTTCTTTTTTAATACTAAAAATATTATAAGATAGTGAATGATGGTTTCTTCTATGAAATCATTTGCAAGTTGAATGTAGCTCTTAAGCACAAGAGAGTATTTGATGCAACATGGGATGCAATTTCACAGTTTGGGTGCATTTTTATTTAGTTTATCATTTTCACATACATCAGAGTGGGAGTTTTCTCATGTGTACTAGTCAAGTTGCCAAATTATCCCAGTGATAAGTGGACCCTCATGGAATTATGTAGACAAATTGTTGAATTAAATGATTTATAATCAAAAGCTCACCATCATGCTATCAAATTTCCAATTGTTAGTGGTCATTACCACTATCCCAGTATCTACAAGGCCAAGAATGTACAAAAATAGATGTATCACAATTATACCCAAACACACTTTGAAGCAAGATCCAGTTTTGATTGAAGAAGGGTGGCCCAAAATATAATTTCTCTAGAATAAATGCACATTTGTTCACTTGAGGACTTTTGGATTGATTGCATAGATAAGTTTGATGTGAAAAGAAGAGATAAATATAGATTAACTATTGATAACATTCATACTTTTTATCTAGACATAATTCTTGAGGACATGGAAGATGACAGAATTGTAACCAATGATGTTTTTCATGCAGTAGGGGGAGACAATGCCCTGCTTCTAGTGATTGGTTTTGGTAAAAACCAAGCAAAGACTATCATATATAGAACTTAAAATGTTTTGGCCATGACTTCTATATGTATTCTCAACAAAGGATGTTTTATGAAGGAGTTGATGAAGGAGACTACTCATGTAAGTCAGAAGAGGAAGGAAATAGAACAAGGAGAAAGTAGCTAAGGACCCACAAAAAAGTTAAAGTTGAAAATAAATGTTGATGACACATATTATATAGTAAAGAATAAATATCATATTAAACCAATTATCACCTCTCATCCTTTGGTTTCTCCTACTGACACCATTAATACTTCTATTCCCATTCCCTCTTCTACTACACCTATCACAGATCTATCAATACTAATGCCACCTCCAAAATCTCATAGCATGAATCCTCCCAAGAAATCCATTCATAAGGAAATGGATGCCCCTCATCCTCTTCCTCCTTCTTCTCCACCTACTTCTCCACCTTCCCCTCCTTTATTAGATCAACCTAACATTGAAAATGAGCCCAAAAAAGTAACCGTTGAAGAGGAAATTCCATCTTTGAAAGTTCTACAGGAAAAGAAAAAAGAAGCAGTTGAACCTAAGAAGGAAACCACTGAAGAAATAGTTGTTCAAAAGGTGAATAAATTAGACATAATTAAATAATTTGAATCTAAGAAAGAGGTAGTAGAGGTAGCAAAAGAGAAAGAAGCTGAGAAAGAAAAAGAGGTAGAAGTAGTGGCAGAGAATTGCAAAGAAAACAAAGGAGAAGGAACCAATAGTGGATAAAGTGAAAGAAAAAGAAAAAGAAATTGATAAGGAGAATGAAAGAGAAAGTGATAAGCAACTAGAGAAAGAGATCAAGAAGGTGATAGAGACCCAAGGATTTCCTTCTCAAGATCTAGTGGTGAAGAATAACTAGCAACAAATGGTAAATCATTCAAACAGATCCACTAGTACAGACTTCTCATCTTGGTTGGCAATGCAGATAACTCCAGAATCTAAAGAAGTAATAAATCTTGAGGAGATAGACTTACAATTGTTGAAAATTCTTAACAAGAAAGTAAAGAAGCCTAAGTCTACCAAGGTAACTTCAAAATTAATAATTAAATCTACAGGGCAAAAGTTTACAGAGATATCAGTTCCACCACAGGGAATGAACAAAGAAAAAGTCACTAAAAGTGACTTAATAATTTCAAAGATATACCTTGGGGAAGTTACCACTAAAGGCCTAAAGAATGATACCCTAATTCTAATTAACACTCTCTTTAATAAACTTGATGAAGAGAAAGTTGCTAAGGCTAAATTAAGAGAATGGAATGCCCAATTATGTGAAATAATAGCTAAAGTTATCAAGGTAGTTTCACAACAATCTATTATTTTAGAAGATTCAATTGGTCAACAAATAATAACTAAGGTAGAAGAGACTAGAGATAAATCCAAGGCTACTGATAAATGGATAGATAAGATGCATCAAACTACCAAGAAGATCTTCCCTAAAGTTTACGGTGTTCATGTCAATATTTTGAATAAATTAGCGAGATAAAGTTAGTGATGATGGAAATTGAGAATGAAAATAGAATTTTTGAGTTGAAATAAGAAAGTCTACAAACAATAAGCAATTTGAGTGAAAAAAAATTGATTGAAGAAAAGATTATCCCTGAAGGATTTGTAAATAAGGTAAAATAAGAAGAGTATATCCTGTTGTTTCGTATTTGTAATGTGAAAATACTGTGTGAAGAAATGAAGACTTTGGAGTAAGAAGCTCGCAATGAAAAGGTGAATCTAGAAGAATATCTCTATGGTCTTACTAACATTTGGTTTGATAATGTTTCAAGGACATCTAAGTAGTTATATGAGTAATATAAACAAATAATAGAAAAGGACACAACTCCTTTCATAGCTAAATCTATAAAGGAGTTAATCAAATGTCAACATGAAATCAAGAGGCTCTAACCAAGAATCAAAAAGGTAAAGGGTTATATCATGAGGTTGGAAAGAGACATGCTAAAATTTAAAATAGAAATATAATCACTTTCTAAACCTGATGATGTCTCAACACATCAAGTATAGAGAGAAATATAGATTTGAAGTCCACTAGGTGAAATAATTATTGTTGTTCTTCTTTCCAACAATTTATTCTTCCTTCTTCCCATTTTCTTTCATTATATTCATTTTATTTGTAAAATAACTTTTTTAAAAGAAATTACTTTTAAGTATAGATATTTGATAGAGTTACTTGCTGAGGTATATTACTTTGTAAAATTGTAAGACTTGAGCAGCTTGACTAAATGCCATTACTTAAAATCATCTTGTAAGAGTAAATTAATAAAGTGAATGATACCCAACATGTAAAGTAGTTGTGTTCAATCCAAATAATGAGGCTAATAGGCACTACATTTCACTAGCTGTTGCATGCCCAATAAGAGAAGTTTGAAGAAGATGCTTCCCAATGGTTTCCAGTTTTAACCTAACACATGGGTTTTGAAAAAATTGTTTCCTATTTGAGTTTGGTATCTATTTTTGTATAAATATAAGCCAAAGCTTGCATGTCTAGAAAGAATGGTAATTTTTACATAGTAATTGTAACTGAAGCAAGAGAATTTAAACAATATAAAACTTTGTGTTTAGATTTATGAGTTTATCCTTTTATGAAATTAGTTCTAAGTGAATGAGAAAGAAGTTTTATGTGGAACTTTGCATCTCAAGAGATATTTGGTGGATTTGTTAAGATTAAAATGATAAAATTTGTGTTATCTTTAATCTGAATGTGAATTTCAATCTTTCTTAGTCATTTTCTAAAAATATTGTCATCTCTTGAATGTTTATTTATTTGTACAAATTCAATAAGATTTGTAAAACTACTTATTATGAAGTACAACTTATTTTTCTCCACACATTATAGTTTTCCACTCATAATTTTTCAAATTTTATGTACAAATTCTTTGAAAAGACTGCTTACTTGATACAAAATCATTTTGTCATGGTTCATGAACACTGTGATCAAAGTAATACCCCAAAAACAAAGCAACTTGCACATAATCTGTATAATTTTTGAATAATTATCAGCAATAGATAATTATAATTAAATAGATATAAGTATATGGGAGCTTCACCATTAAATGAAGGAGATTTAATCTCATAACTACCTATGTATTTTTATTTTCTTGCAAAATATCTAGCCAACAGAAATTGATATGCAGAATAAAGTAGCAAATATCATATATTGCATCCAATTTTTTTTTATTGTTACAAAAGAGAAGCCTTGCATATATAGACAAAGACAAACAAAGAGAAAGGCATATTAACGAATATAGGATAAACCCACAATCGGAAAAATATAAAAATCACATAGTAAACAAAAGTAACCTACTCTAAGAAAATCAAGCATGCACAATTTAGCTAAATCTACTCAAAAATTTGCAATCTACAATTAAAATCTAGACAAATTAGGATAAAAAATGCAAATAGATGAACATTCATAGTAGCATTACATCCTAAAGCTAAGTGATCTAAATCAAAATCAAATAAAAATATATATTAGATGTTTATGGATTGATTATGAATTGCCTTTGTAGACTCAGATTTTATTAGACAACATGATGACATGATTAGTTGATAGCTTGATAAATATGACTAATGGATTTGATCATGGGATGGGCTTGGCAACTCATAGATTTTCTCCTTGAATTTTCATGGAGGGGTGGTTGTAATTAAATATAATATGAGGGAATAAAAGAGAATTAAAAATTCTTAAGGAGCCTCTAGATTTAGAGGTTTCTAAAGAAAGGAGGTCAAAATGGAGGAGGATTTTAGAATTAGATAATTCTAGAATCCATCTTAGCTATTAATAATGATTAGAAGGTAGGGTTAATTTTAGTGGGTCATATATATAAATCCTTGGAGGTTATTTTATGAATCAAATTTATAATGGTGGTGAATCAGTTTGTAAGGCATATTATTATACATGCAAATTATGTGATGCCACACAAAAAATCATGCAAGGCCTATCCAATTTCTTCAACCCTCATAACAAAATGCAGATGAATGCCCAAATGATGCAAAAAAATGTCAACATAATGTAGATAAATGATGTCATTCTAAAAATGAATGTCAGCATCACATAGATTAATGTCGATATGTTATAAATGAATGTCAGCATGGTGTAGATGAATGCTGGCATAATCCAGGTGAAAAATGACACCATGAAGATGAATGATAGCACCATACAAATAAATGTTGGTTCATCTATATCACACTGATATTCATGCTACATTACATGGGCATTTATCTATAATGTGTTAGTGTTCATCTACATTGCATGGGCACTCATCTGCATGGTACCAACATTTATTAACATCATGTTAGTGTTTTCCTACACCATGCTGACATTCATATACACCATGTTGATGTTTATTTTTGGCTTACCATCATTCATCTATGTGATGTAGGTGACAAATGGCTCAATATAGATGAGCATTGACATGGAGTGGATGAACACCACCATGGTGCAGATAAGCACCTTTTTTATGCATATGAATTCCATTTATATGCAAGTGGATGATGGAGGCTCTCGATAAGCATCAACATTCTATAGGTAGGCATTATCATACTATGGATATGCATCAATATATGTGCAAAATATCATGAGACTCTGTAGGTAGGTTGTGTGTGTCATGTTAGTGAGTGTCCACATGCATATATGATGATAACATGGCCACTCAACCTTAACATGATATCTTCGAAGAACACCTACATCATGTTAATGTTTTCCCTTATCAAACTAAATGCTATAAAAGTGCCAAATGCACCTCATTTTGCACTTTTTCCCCATTTTTTGTTTCCTTCCATTCTTGATCTTCATCACTCAAATTTCAAAAACTTATTTTTCATCTTGGTTATACTCATGACTTCAATTTCTTAGAAATCTTATGGTGTAGGTGTAATAAAAGGCATAGAGGGAAACTCCAAACTCAATTTCTAAAATTTGATGTACACCATTATTCAAAGGCTTCTACAACAAGAAGATACATACAATGATTGGGTGGAGCCTTGTAAGTTCAATGACATTATCTACATACTACAATATGAAAAATATATTTGTTTGCTAAATTTTTCATTGCAAAGCTTCAATACTACTTCCTCCACATTTCATATCATCTTGGGCTCCCAAAATGTATCATTTAAAATCCATCTAGAGGATATCCAAAGACTAACATGTCTACCTTAGAAGGATGGGGACCTAGTCATAATAAAGGCCTTGCTAAGTGATGAGGACAAAATATATTTGGAGTACCATTACTCACTATAGTTGGATGGTATGATATTTTAAAATTTATAATTTCTCATTTTTGACTAGTTTTACTTATATTAGTTCAAACTTATTACTTGTTAATTTTTTTTACAAATCCTCAATGCCATATTAAAATGGAGCTAAGAGTTGAATGTGTTAAAAGTCCTTTTCTATTGGGAATGCTTCATCTTTTCCAAGAAAGAATTGTTTTGTAGGGTAGACCATCTAAAATTTCATTTTGGGCTCTGATCTATATTCTTCATACTTTGGGCGCTCAATCGATTGACTGGTGAAATTTTATTTCAAAAAAAATTAAAGATTATTTAAACTTTGCTCTGTGCAACGAATATTTTCAACTTTCTTGTTGTAATTATATCATTGCATTATAACATGAATTAATTTTGGATTTGCAATCAATTACTATTCCATATAATTTAAATCCCATAATATTTATCAACACACTCTCCCTTGAAGCACAAGAGGTTAGTTGAAGTTGTTGTTTGAGGCTTTGAGCTTTATACTATATTTATTTCAAATAGTTATATAAATATTGATCTAGTTAATTTTTTTTTTTTTAAACTTGCAAAAAAAATTAAATTAAATAATTGCCATAAGAAATGCAATAACCAAGGGACGTCAACCTCCTGAGGCCATAATAGAAATGAACATAGAGAAAGATGCAGAATCGACTCTACAGTTGCTCGAGCAGCAAATGATGAGAAGAAAATGAATGCAAAGTTCAATTGCATCTCTAGCACAACCCTCCACTCATGTTACTAGTGTAGATTCATAAACTATCTTTGTTCTGATTGAATTAATAAAAATGATAATTTTATCATTGTAATATTTTAATACTCTTTTACATATACACTGGTGAAATCTATATTAAAAACACCAGGGTGGCTAACAAAGCTTTGAGAGTTCCACATCAACAGTAATCACAAAAGAAATAGTAAAAATAGAAATAATAGCAACAACAAGGTGCACTAAATAAAATTAATTTTTTTTAATTTTTAATATATGCTAATTTGATATTAGATTTTTTTGATTTATCATGTTACTGATTTTAATTCCCATTTACAAGTTGTTCTTCTCAACAGAAAAAATTTCCACCAGCACCACCACTACCCCATCAGGGCCCTGTAAATATTAGAATTTGGAAACATTTGTTTATCCTAGATTAGAGTGGTGGCATGGTTCAGGTCATAACATCATATCTTTTAATTTTCTTTCTTTCTAGTCTACCCAGTGAAACGAGGACCACAATTCTTGATGTAATTGATCTAGATGAAGAGTATTTGGGCATTGATGGTGTCACACCCATGCTTTTTTCAACCTGCATGATATGATATAAGGATCTTAGCCCATGAAGCCTTTACAATTACCTTGTGTGCCCAATTTTCCAACTAGCAACATTGGAGGCAATCTTGTGTAGGAGATTCCCCAACCAGATGACCAACATACTTTTTTTCCAGTTACTAATTTATTGGTAGAGAATACTATAAATTATGTTAATAATTTTATTCTTCCAAACCTTGATGATTTGAGAACTTGGGAACATTAGAAAAAATTATTAATTCAAGAAATAAATTCCTATTGTTGCAACCATAATCAACACAATCAATTGTACACAACAGTGAAACATCAACTAATTAAAATTGATATTTTATTCAACCAAGTAATTTTAAGAAGTGTTCTGATGAGTAATAGCTTTAATGATGATGTTTTTGATATAATGTTAGACAGGCTTTAGAACTTAAATATAGAATCCCAAGAATACTATAACAAATGGGCAAAAAATAAAAGCCTTATGGATCTTGTGATTACAGAAAAAGAAAAATATGCAGTAAGTTTTTTCATAGTTTTTTGAAATTAAAATTAACTTAAAACATTTAACTATTTAAACGTTGTTTCATCATTTTCAATCAAAATATAAAAATCTAAAGAACCAAGTTGTTGTCCTTGACATGCATCTAAAGAATATGCACAAACTTATTTATATGATAAATTTTTTCAAGGCAAAAATTGTTTTATTGATTAAGCAAAATAATACATTCAAGAAAATAATGAGAAAATGGTCTGGATCCTGATGTTTTGTTTAAAAATAAAGATGAAGTGGACCCGTCATTACTTTTAGCAGGAGATGTTTTTGTAGAATAAGAGAAAACTCTTGCCAATATCTATTTTTTAATGAAATACCTTCAAGAATCTGCGATCTCGATCCTCATAGATAACACAACCACTACCAACTAGCAAGTAGTGGAAGGATAAATTGATACACAATGAGACTTGAGCATTATTTTTTAATTTCTTCCATAGTGTTATTTTGTAATTTCTTCCATAGTGTTGTTTTGTAATTAATGAAAATTGAGTATTGAGCTCAAATTCTTGAGTTGTTTTATGCTTATGTTTGTAATTACTAGAAACTTATGTTTTATGATATTTAAAATATATTTTATAATTATGGATTCCTTACCCATATTAAGCTATGATGTGTAGTAATTTGTTGCAATGTTCAATTGGTTTAATTTATAATAAATTTGATTTCAAATCTATTAAATATTATTTACCATTTATTTTGATTTAACAATGTAAATTTAATTTAAAAGGTCAAATAATCAGAAAAATAGAATGTTGGATATGTAATATTTTTTGCAACTCACAATGTAAAGAATGCTAAAGAATACTATATATCAATTAAGCATTTCATAAATAACTTTACTCAAATAGAATCAATTAAGAATTTCATAAATAACATAATAGATTGATGAATTAAACAACATAAATATTGTTTAGTAGTTTTCATATACATATTATAATGTTACAAACTAACACTCAGGTATCTAAAACAACCCTTTGATAACCCATGCTTCATCACTAACATTTATATGCCCTGTCTCACTAGCATTTTTAGTTTCACTATCTTCTTTTGTAGTTTTATTCATGACACCTCTTCTTTTAGTTAGAGTATTCCAAATTGAAATTTCTCTATCATATAGAAACTCATCCACTTCATAACTTAAAACATACAACTTCAAACATGTCTCAATATTTTTATCCAACCTATTCTGAAGCCTTAATTTAACAAAAGATCATACACTGAATACCCTTCCACCTTCTATGGACCCCAAAATCATTGTTTGGGATAATTCATATAAGTAAAAATATTTGCCAATTTCTTCATGTAGAACATTGTTATGATATAATTTCTTCCATAACCTTGTAATAGAACCTACTTTTTGTTGGTTCAATTAACAACCAATATTGTTCAACCATTGTAATTCCAAAAAGGATTGACTATTTTTTTAGTAAATTCTTTTGCAAAATACCCTCAACTTATTTTCCATTGATTTCTATAGACTTGCTAAAATGTTTGATGAGGTTGCCCATGTATTTGATAAATAACTCACTTGGTCTTTCTTCTCCATTTGCATTGTTCCAAAATGTAGTATTCACCACCCCCATGGCTTCAAAAAACTCATCCCTTTGAAATTGATCTCAAATTTCAGCAAATAAAGTTTTTGAAATGTCTCTCAATTTCATTTGTGTGTCACATATGACATTATCATATAGACCCCTTGTTATAGATACTTCTTCAAATTCTGATCTAACTACATTAGTCCATTTTTGAAGAGTGTGTAATGGCATCTCCTTTTCATTAATAAAAATACAAAGATGATCAAGAATATGGACTTTTAAATAGTTTTGAGGGTCCTTTATATTTGTTTAAGTTTCTCAACTTTTAAATATTGGTCCCTTAAAGCTTTCATGCGAGTATTATAATATATCAAGTGGTAGACAAACCTATTTCCTCAATTGTATGAAGTTAACAATATATATTGATCTCTCTTGTGCATGTTTTGTCAAATAATGCATTTCCTTCAACATGGGTAGAATACCACATAATGTTAGTAAAGTTTTGAAATCTGTCAAATAGTTCAATAAATATTTTGCCTTGTCAACCTCCATCCTATACTTAGACATAAAACCATCCAATGATTGATATTCTTCAAATATTCTGCATGCAAGTCCATACATTGAAATCCATCTAGTATATACTTCTTTTAATAGTTTTTTTTTCATTAGGCACTCCAATTACAAATTTTTGAAACTTTAAAAACCTTTTTTGACTGCATGACATATATGTGTGCAAATTATGGATAATCTCCTCCACTTTTGTGACAATTTTGAATGTGACTATAATTTTGTAAGAAAGATTCATTTTATGTGTCATGCAATGGATTAGAGTCATATATGAGGAAACTGATGTTTATAGGCAAATACATAAACTTGATCTATTCTCATGCATTACTAATACACCAAACCACACCAAATTAGTACCTATATCATGGTAACTCATGCCAATAATATCCATCAAATTAGAAATAACCAATTTGCAAAGGTTTTTAGCATTACAATTTTTTGTTATTTTATATATAAATAGAAGGTGAGGTTGCCTTGAATGATTCTAAAATTTATATATATGCATGCATACCCATGATGTGTTGTTAACCATTTTTACCTCATCAATAGATAGTGGTATTAACCTTGCTAATTTTAATTTTTCTTTCAAATCCTCCTTTTCAATCATTACATGATATTTTGCCATCTCCTAAGCACTAGTAACTAACCAATGTGAATGTGGAATGTCATGAAATCCAATGTGATGAAATAAAATATTATAATCTAAAAAATCAGATATTAGTCTTGCTCTTTTTAGAATATGATATAAAGTTAAAAATTATATATTTTTAGCAAGCAAATTAGACTAACCTTTTTGAATTGAGATTTAATTGTTCCTCGTTTTTTAATGAAGTGTCATTGATGCTTTTGATGATTATGATACTCTATTGCATAACATTAATGCATGCACTCTTTTTCATTTTTGCATCTCACTATTTTTTTGATATTTTCATCTTTGTCTTTTATCGACTCATATATTTTTCCATAATGTTTCTTAATTGTGTCTAGTTTGAGTTGTATTTTGTGGTCCTTTCAAAGTTTCTAAATATATATTGTGCATTTGCATTTTTTTGGTATGTTAGTACTATTTTTTGGCTCTTTAGGTTCAATAAATGGGTATTTAGATGCTCACTAATATTGAAATGACCTTCTAATTGTCTATGTATATTTCTTCTTCCACGTACTTTTTCTTATGCCTTTTTCAATTGGAGATTATTTTGGTTGCATAGTAGTCTCATCTAAAGATTGTGTTGGATGAGTAGATATCTCATTTTCTGTTGGGAACTCATCATCGACACCACTATTTATGATGTCATATCTCTATTTTCTTAAATTCATTGGGACAGTGGAGGTATATATTTAAAAATTTTATACAAGCTTTCAATACTTTTATCATTGAATTATACATATAAAAATTTTGTATGACATTATTTTTTAATAAATACCAATACTAAAGTACAAATAAATAAAAATCATTAAATCAAATAATATTTGTAATTTAGTACTTATGTTTGGCATTTCATTCCCAAGTACGTCTACCAATTCAGGGATATCTTTGATACCTTTATCAATGGGTTATGCATGCAATATTGTTGTATACCTTGTCATTATTATTGAATCTTTAATAGAATATTTAATTAATTAAATAAATAATATTCTACAATTTAGTACCTTTGTTTGGCATTTCAAATTCATACCTAAGTATGTCTTCCTATGGAAACATTTCTTGAAAAGTGTTATCAACGGGTTCTTCATGCAAAATGGTTTAAGACATTTTAACTATTATTTAAATTTAACACAAACCAATAAATAAAAAGCACTAGTTAATTAAAAAATTATTACCTATATTTGGTGTCTAGCTAAAATAAGATAATAGGTTACTTTATTTTTTAAATTTCTTGGAGGCTTTAACATTTTTAGTAGAAGCCATATACTCAAGCCTAGAAATTCATAGATGAAATATGATTAACAACAAAATGAAGATGATTGACAACAAATAAAGATGTTTGATAGATGAATAAAGAATCAGGATAACAATTAAACATGAGGGCATCCAACAATATCCTATGAGTGTGGGTGCCCAATGATAGCTTGTGAACACTCAACTATAATCTACCAACATCTAACTGTAGCCTTCTAATGTCTGACTATAGCCTATCGATGTCCACCTATAGTCTATCATCATCTATCATCTTTTTGTCATCATCTACTGGTAGCCTGTCGACATATACCCTCAAGCTATCACTGGACATCTGCACTTTTAGGCTACCATCAGGCATCCATAGGATATCATTGGGTACTTTTAGGCTGTTGTCAAGCACCTATAGGCTATCATTAGACACTCGTAGGTTAGCATTGGGTTCCCACTAGCTAGCTTTTGATGGTAGTTTGCAATCATCTAACTAGAGCATATGGTCCTATGACTACAACTTATGGTTGTGTGATGGTACTTAAAGAGCAGTAAATAAAATTATAGTAAAAAATAATAAATATTTATATTGTAAAAATGTCATTACATACCTTGTTGGAAACTATTGATTCTTGAAGCCCTCTTAGGACTTGAAATAAAAACCACCAAAAAAATTCATAAAGTCACCTAACGATATGTGGTGAATTCCTTCAGATTGGCTTTTGAGGTACTGACAAATTATATCTATATGAAAAAATTTATATTCAAATGTAGGCAAACCTATCCTTGAAGTTAACTTTGACCCCAAAAATTTAAGCGATCTCACTCTGTTATCCACTCCATAAAAATCACCAAATGTTGACTTTCAAAAATGGAATATTCATAGATTAATGAAGATTAACCTTTTAAAAAAACCTTGTTAGAAGGGATTTAAGTGGTGAGGATGTGATAAGGCAAGGATTAGGTGAGATAAGTGGATAGTGATGTCATGGCTAATGTGTAGGCTTATAAAGAAACCTAGGGAATATGTAGGATTTTGTAGATTTAAAATTCACAAGTGGGCATGGGAAGATTTATTAAGCAAATAGATGTTAATGTGAGGAGAAATAAGGGGATTAATAATAGTAGGGATATATGTGGGATATGAAATATGGATAAGGGACTAAGATAATTAACTATGAGGGTGTTAAATGGGCTATGTTTGATGGAATAGTGACAAGAATTAAGTAGTATTATCATATGGAATTAGATAAGAAAAGTGATATAATTAGCAAGCCAGATAAGGCAAACAAATTATGATACATAAAATGCAAATAAGACATTGAGGCACCAGAGTATATCTTATAGTTTATGTTCATCCATGCTTTGAATATATTATCATCTATAATAATTACAGCAATCTTAAAAATATAAGTAAAAACAAATTCAAACCCATGGAAGAAAGGGAAAGGTGATAAAGAACATGCAAGTTGTGAAATATTTCAACAAGAATTCGATGGTGATGGTGAGTGGTAATGATAGGTTATTCTAAGGGGTACCATATGCTAGGGGGCATATTATATACACCTAGATTAAAGGTAGGGGTTGGATATGCATGCCCTACATCACCCATTTCAAAGGAGTTTTTAGTTTTCAATGTGGTGACATCTTTGATTTGTTATTTTCTATTATTGAGGATGGACGAGGATGTCATGAGATCTAATTTTATTGTAATAGGAATCCACATTTGGTGTATGGCTTGAATCAATAATACAATATCATTAATATGTTGGAAAGACATTGAGATCCTAAAGTCTATCTTGTTGTTTCCATTCATCTATGTTACCAATATATTGACACTTGAAAAGAAAAAAATACATCCCTTATAATGTTATTTACACCATTGAGGTAACTCTCAATATATTAATATATTTTATATACATCCCTCTGTTGTAACTTGCACTTTTTGGTAACTTCTATCTAAATACATTTTAAACTTGAGCTTTACTTTGTTTTCCTTAGCATTTAAACCATTTGCATCTAATATTTTAATCAATTATCAAATAATTCTAAAGTATTTTTTACACCATTGATCATTTATGTCTCTGTATTATTTGTCATTTAACTCTCATAGGTTTTGCACAATCTCTCCCTTCACTCAATGATATCACAATCCATACAAAGCCACTTCCTTTAACATGTGTGTGCTCAATAGGACACCTACATCTATGGTTATGTATCCCAATGGATGCATTTTATCAAACAAAGAACATAATATGAATATGATTTTATGTTTGGCTTACATGTGCACCACTGCACCTATAACACTAGATAAAACAATTATTTCTATTCTTTGAGGTAGAGGCCATATAATTCATTGAGTACAAAAGGGGTCTGGAGAATTTATACCCAATTTTTGGTAAATTTAATTGATTTTGTAATGCTTAATTTCAATTAACATTCTTTTTCCTTTAAAGCATATTTTAATGCACTACGTAGGATAATATTTTTTTTTGTTTTAAATCTCTGGTTTGGTTTTTTGTTTTTTATTTTTTTGTTTTTATGCTGCTCAATTTATTTAAAAATTGTTTTAAAGCTCTTTTGATATTTTATAATTTTTCAAATCCCTCTATTTATTGAGGAAACATGTAAACTAATTTATACACAATAGAAATAAAAGATTCTTTTGCTCTTTTAGTGTGGTACCAGAGCTATGATATAGCATGTGAAGATGCAATAGAATGCATCCAAGTTGGGAAAGCATTGAGCTTTGGAATATCACATAGCTAGTAAAGCATGGGAGAAGTGTGGTGGAAAACTAGCATAAGCCAATATAGAGAAGAAGCATTAGAGAGAGAAAGTTCATCCAGCATTCAAAAAATATGAAGTTCCAGTAAAGCACCCAGTGAGAAGTAGATAAGACAAAAGGTAGCATATAAGATAAAATTAAGGAGCAATCGATACAAATGCTATCCAACCCCCAAAGCATATCAAAAAAAATTATTTAGATTTTTTTTAGGCTACCCAAGAAGTTGTTATTGTATTTGGAAAAGTCTAAATTGTCAATTGAATTAAAGTTAAATTTGAAGGAAAATCATACCAAAAGATTATGGAAACAAATTCTAATATTCATAGGTAAAAATTGTGATTTTTGGTCTATTAAGTTGAAAAGTTTGTTTTTTTCACAAGATGTATGTAATTTAGTGGAGAATGGATTCATAGATCCTAAAAATCAAGTAGCCTATCAGGATTTGACCTAAGTAAAAAGAAACCATCTTATAGAGAATAAAAATGAAGATGCAAAAGCCTTATTTTTTATTTAATAGGCAATGGATGAGTCCATTTTCCCTATGGTTATAGCATCAACTATATCCAAAAGGGCATGGGATATTTTGGAAATAGTGTACCAGGGAACCACTAAGGTAAAAATGATTAAATTAGTCTCTTAGAAAAAGTTTTGAGAATGTGCAGATGAAAGATTCAAAGTTTGTAGATCAATTTTTTAGTCAAGTCATGAATGTAATTAATCAAATTAGAACACATGGAGAAGAAATCCCTAATTATAAGGTTGTGAAAAATATTTTCAAGAGTCTATGTGGTAAGTTTGATTTTATTGTTATTGTTATTGAAGAATCTAAATGTCTAACATAACTATCTATAGAAGAGTTGATGGGGTCTCTATTATTTCATAAATCTAGAATGGATAAGAACAATACTTCCTCTTTAGAGAATGATTTTAAATCATAGGTTTCATTTAGTAGAGGTAGAGGAAGAGGAATATCAAGCTTTAGAAGTAGAGATAGAAATAATAATCAAAGAGGTGGAAAGAGTAGTCAAGACCAAGGTGAAAGGATATATTAAAACTTTAATACTCAAAATTTTAGAGGGCATAACCAATCTCATCAACATCCTCTGAGGAATGGAAAATCCAATGTTCAATATCATTATTATAATAACTTTGTTCATTATTCATGAGTGCTGAAAAATATAAGAAGATGAGAGTGCAAATTTTTCAGATGTATCTAATAACAATTATGAGTCATTAATCATTACATGTCATGTTGCTCAAGAGAGTTATAGTGATATTTGGTTCTTAGACAGTGGATATAGTAATCATATGACAAGAAACAAATATTTGTTTACAAGCTTAGACAGTTCTTCGAAATCAAAAGTCAAGCTAGTCTATGATAATAAAGTATCAGTGATGGGTAAAGGTGTGATTAACATTTTTATGAAATATGTTGAAATAAAATATATTCCAAATATTTATTTTATGCCAAGTTTGAAGCATAATCTCATGAGCGTTGGGCAAATTATGCAAAAAGGCTAAATGGTATCATTTACAAATAATTGTGCACTCTATTTGATAGATTTTCAAGTGATGGGTTGATTGCAAAGAGTGAGATGACTAGGAACCGAATGTTCTAACTTCAAATCAAGCGTGAAAAATTAAGACAAGAAAACCCTGAGGTAAATTACAAGGTAGCCCATTCAGATCCGACATGGTTATGGCATCTAGGGTATGGACATGTTTATTTTGGAGGTTTGAGTTTATTATAGAAGATGAAAATGGTGAGAGGATTACCACCAATTGAGAAGCCATCGAGTTCATGTGAGTTGTAGTTTGAGAAAAAAACATAAGAAAAATTTCCCAATAGGAGTGACTTACAAATCAAAGGTATCATTAGAGCTTGTTCACACTGATATATGTGGACCTATGCAAAATCCAACATTAGGAGGAAATTTATATTTTCTACAATTCATTGATGATTTTAGCTGGAAAATTTAGATCTATTTTCTCAAGCAAAAATATGAAGCCTTCAAAATATTTAAAGAGTTAAAAGTAATGGTTGAAAAATAGAGTGGCCTATATATCAAGGTACTCAGGTCAAATAGAGGTGGTGAATACACTTCAAATATGTTTCTAGATTTTTTCAAAAATCATGGAATTAAGAAATAGTTTATTAAAAAATACACACCATAATAGAATGGTGTTGTAGAGAGGAATAACTAAACAATCATGAATATGGCCAGAAGTATGTTGAAGGCCAAGCACTTGTCTAATGAATATTGGGCAGAAGCAGTTGTATGTGTAGTTTATATTCTAAATAGATGTCCTATAAAGAGTGTTATAGATAAAATTTCATAGGAAGCATGGAATGATAGAAAGCACAGTGTATCTCACTTAATATTTTTTGAATGTGTGGCATATACACATGTGTCAGAAGAAAAATAGATAATAGAGGTGAAAAATATTTTTTATTAGTTATAGTGAATATTCAAAATCTTACAAGTTGTACAATCTCATTACCAAGAAGGTACTCATCAGTAGAGTTGTTGAATTCTAGGAAAAGGAATCTTGGGATGGAATTATTGATAGAATAGTCACAATTGGAGCAATAATACAAGAAGAAGAAGAAGAAGAAGAATTAATAAAACAAGGTATGTAAGGTGATCATCCAAGTTCACTCTAACAAGAAATATACTATGATTTAATTTAGGAGAGCTAAAAACACCAAGGAATTTTATGCTAGGTGAATCATCAGTGCATGCAAGTCTTAATTCATAAGGAAGTGATGAATCAGGTCCTACACTTTTCTCATTAAGATCAAGGTATAGAGGTAAGAAAATAAGAAGTTTGAAACAAAATTATGATCAAGGAGAAGAGAATTTAGATTTGCATTCAAATTTTTTTTTATTCTCTCATAATCATGTATATTTTGAAGAAGTAGCTAAGGAATCATTGGATTAATGCTATGGATAAAGAGATAAATTCTATTGAAAGAAATGAAACATGAGAACCAGTAGATCTACCTCAAGATATAGATAATAAAGATTCAAATGGGTGTATAAGACCAAGTTTAATGTAGAAGAATAATTTGACAAGTATAAATCAATGTTAGTAGCATAAAGTTTTTCTCAACAACATGGAATTGACTATAATGACATTTTCACTAGTTATAAGACTTGATACAGTCATGATGATTTTATTCAGAACAAATAAATTGGAAGGTTTATCAAATGGATGCCAAATCAATGTTTTTGAATGGTTTTCTAGAAGGTAGAACAACCACCAAATTATGAAATGCATGGACAGGAAGACAAGGTATACCGGTTGGAGAAATCTTTTTTATGGACTCAAACAAGCACCAATAGCATGGTATAGTTGGATTGCCTCATACTTAGTAAGTAATGGATTTAGTAGAAGAAATTGTGAGACTATGTTGTACATAAAAATTAGAAAGCAATGTTATATTTTGATTGTATGTTTATATGTTGATGACTTAATCTTTACTATAAATTTGGTTATATACATGTTCAAATCAACATTGAAGAAAGAATTTAAAATGATATATTTATAATTGATGAGATATTTTTTGGGTATTAAAGTGGTTCAATTAGATAATGGTATATTTATTTGTTAATCTAAATATGCCAATGATGTGTTGAGAAGATTCAAGATGATGAATTGCAATCTAGTACCAACCTCAATTGCAACAAGCATAAAAATCAACAAATAAGACAAGGGATCCAATGTTGTTCCAACTATGTTCAAATGACTCGTTAGAAATTTGATGTACTTCATCGTTACAAGGCCAAATATTATGTATACAGTTAGCTTGATTTCAATATTTATGGAGTCACTAAAAGACACACACTAGCAAGTTAAGAAGAGAATATTGAGTTATGTTACAGGAACAACATGATATGAAATATTATAGTTTAAAACTAATTATTTTGATTTGATCGGCTATACGGATAGCGATTTTGCAAGTAGCACGGATGATAAGAAGAGTACCTATAAGTACATTTTTTTAATTTTAAAAAAGTGTAGTTTCATGGGCATCAAAGAAAGAAACTATAATGGCAATTTCATCAACAGAAGCAGAGTATGTAGTATAAACCTTAGGTGCATGTCAAAAAATTCGGATGTGGAGATTGTTGATAGATCTATTGCATAAGTAGGAGAATTCTACACCAATATTTTGTAATAATAAATCAGTAATTGCACTATCAAAAAATAATGTTTTTCACAAGAGAAGTAAGCATATTGACCTCTGTATCAGAGAAATCCATTTAGAGTTTTGCAGATCTGAAAACTAGTTGGTAGATATATTCACAAAGGCATTAGCACATGAGAATTTTGAATGTCTAAGACAATATTTGAGTATTATGGATGTTGAAACAACTCATGGTAGAAATTAAGAGGGAGTGTTGGAATATTTAATTTCAATAGATGTTCTTTTTCCTTTAAAGCATGTTTTAATGTGCTGTGTAGGAGGATTTTTTTTAAATCTCTGGTTTGTTTTTTTTGTTTTGTGTTTTTATGCTGCTCGATTTATTTAGAAACTGTTTTAAAGCTCTTTTGAGTTTTTAAAATTCTTCAAAGCCATCAATTTATTGAGGCAGCATGTAAACCATTTTATAAACAATAGAAATAAAAGATTCTTTTGTTCTTTTAATTGATAAATCCTTAGGAATTTGAAGAGTCTATTCAAAATTTCTAGCACGTTTAACTGGTAAAATCCTTATACAGAATTTTGAGTGAAGTTGATGAAACCTTAATCAGTCAATAGATGGGAATGAGAAGGGTCTGGTGCTGGTGGACAAGAAACAATAGTAGCCAGAAAAACTCAATGGTAGAATATTTGCACACCGTTTGGCATTTCAATGTTTAACATGGGATTCGATCAATAAATCTACGGTTTAGATTTCAGATCAGAGATACAAAGGCAGCGTTTCAAGCAGCAGTAGCAACCAAACTTCCGTGGGAATTGTTTTCAAGAATCATGACAAAATTAATGGTTTTAATTCAGTCTGAAGCACATTACAATAAAGAGAACCAACAATATAAATATATGAAAGAAGTGCTAAGTTTTATCTACCTGTACTGGAATTGATTAACAAAAATTAAAAAAAAACTGTAGTACTAGGTATAAAAAACCTTTCCTTGTACATATATCCACTAAAAAAAGATTGAAAATAAAAAAAGAAAAGAAAAAAAAAAGGTATAAATCCTAGATTTACAGGAGTACAAGAAGAGATGAAAAAATAACATAACCTGCCAAAATAAAACACCTCGTGTGCCAAATAAGTTTCGTGTTTAAGCAAGGAACAATAAGATTCAGTTTCGTGTTTAAGCAAGGAATAACTTTAAGAAGTTGAAGTTTTTTAAAACTGCAATACAGATACCCCGCTATGACAGTGATTTCAAGCTTATCAGATATTTTCAATTTAATTATGCCATGTTTGAGTGATAGCAGCATAGATTAGCCCACACAGCTGTCAACATGCCTTTTGGGAGTTGAGCTGCCATGGAGTTGGTATAACAAACTATACCTTTCAAATTAGTCTTATTTGACAGCCTTCCAAATTTTCCATGCGAGGAAACCAAAGCAAATTTAGGTATGCCGTGAGATGCAAAAGGCTGTAATATTTTAATGTCGCGTTTGTATACCGGTTGATTGATTGAAGGCAATTTATATACACTTCAAGTTGATAATTATATAGAATGGAAGAGCTTATAAAGTTGAATTCTTGTCCAACATTTATTTAATTACATTTAAAAGTAACCAATCAATCACAGTTAAAATTTTATATAAAATTTTAATTTATCTTTAAAATATTCTCTCTCAAACACACAAGCTAAGAAAACTCCTAAAATCCTCGGCTACTGCCTATAGGTGGTATATAGTAAAAAAGATGGAAAGTACGGAGAAAATTTACTAAAAGAATAATTGAAGACAGTAAAGTTTATGTCATCATATTCTTTACGTATGAGAGATCAGATTATTCAGACAACGTAGACTCTGTAATTTGACTGGGCAAAGCCGCTCCTTCAACTTAGATCATGGTATCAGGTAGAACATCTTTTAAGAGGATCTTATTTTCGACTATATTTATAGGCCTCCCTTGAAGGCTTCAAATCCAAAGATTTAGCAGAATATTACTAGTCGTTGTTGAAATATTTGTGCTGAGGAAAATGACTTCGTGGGATGTATCCTTTGGGATCATTGTAGCCTTGTTTTTGGCCTCTGCTAATGCTCAACTTCTGCAACATTTTATGATAAATCATGTCCAAATGCTGTTGTTAGAAAAACAGAGCATATAAAAACAGAGCACACTCAGATTGCTACAGCAATCATGAAAAAAAAGAATTTTATTAATCTTTCTTGAATCTTGCAGATCTTCTTGATCTTTTTCTAATCTGTCTGATTACAAAGCTGTACCCATGGGTCTCTAAAATAGATTTGAAAACAAACAATAATTAAAAAAGCAAACTGAAGACTAATTTTAGTCTTTGCATGCAAACTGATTAACTCTCTAACTACTTGAGCTGACTGTTTGATAACTGTTGTGCATGCATGAGGAGTGGAGAAATTATCTCCAGTCTCTAACACTCCTTAATTTCTACAACTAACTACTTCAGCATTTACAATGCCTAAATTTTGTCTTAGATAATCAAAGGTCTCCTTTGCTAATGCCTTTGTGAATATATCTGCCAATCATGCAGAATACATCGCATTGTGAAATACATCGCCTTATATGTGGAATACACCACCTTGCGAAATACATCGTCTTATATGTGGAATACACCACCTTGCGAAATACATCACCTTATATGTGGAATACACCACCTTGATATAGCCTAGATTGAGGCTACGAACAAATACAATTGCTCAATGAGCATTCACTCAGCGTTTAAGACTGAGGAGTAGCCTGTCGAAAGGCTATCAACGGACATGCTTATGTCCAACACTGCAAGCTTCCTGCTTTCTTACCTTTCTTTCATCTAATGCTTAATTGCTCAGGTTTCCTCCAAGGACTCTGCTGGATTCTTTCCACGTTGGTCTAGATTTTCCAACGATCGGCCTAATCTTCAGGCTCGCTATTCAACACGTGCTTTCACAGCTTCACTTGATGTGCAACTCACACACTTTCACAGCTTCATTCACTATACAACTCGAGCTTTGCGAAGCTCTTACCAAATCTGGAGCTCTTACCATCTCTCACACGCGTCTCTTGCGCTACCTTCTTTCTTCAACTATTCTTCTGCTTGGCTCTTTTCAACACCTTCATAGCTTCTTGGATATGCGACCCACTTAAGATCATATTCCACGAACAACATATCTTCTGCAGACTGCCCTTGTACACGAGGTGATTCGACCTCATCAAATTTGTATGCTCCAAATGGTGGTAGTGCACCCCTGATGCACCCATTCCAAACCCTGCCACCTAAGTGACTTCGCTACTCTCCATTGACCTGCAAATAGGCCTTGAGCAAACTTGTGGCACTCCTTGCTTCACCGCATAACGCCCATAGTGGGACTCCAGAGTTTCAAGGGATCATCGATTTCCAGGTGGGGATTCCCACTACTTGCCTTCTTCCTTGCTGGCTGGATCTGTCATGCATGAGTCCTCCGGTTACCCAAAAATGAAAATAAAAATAAAAATACGGAATCAATCTTCTCTCCAAGACACTCGTCGAGCAAAACGCCGCTGTCTTCTTCCACGTTTCAGCCACATTTGCAACTCTTCTGTTGAATTTCACACTTATGTGGGTTGCTACCACATCAATATAACTTCTATCATTCCCAATAGGTCCTTAGCTTCAGCTCTCTCCAACCTCACTCTTTTGAATGCCGCGATTGTTCGTGGCTTGAACTACCATCGCCACCATGCACTGCATCAAGCTCCCCAAACTTGACAGCTGCTCCTGGTTGAGTCCTTGTTCTGCCTTATCTACTCAACCCTATCGATATACGGCCTCAAAGCACATAAAATCGATGATATAAAATGAAATTTCATTTCTAAAGCCTGCACCACAAGCTTCATGAGCACTTCTTCGCTCTAGCGAGGCCATAATATGTGGAACTAAGCTTGATTGATGCTTCAGCGATCAACAAACTTGCACCCTGACGATTCCCATGCACGACTTGTTACAGTTCTCCTCCTTTGTGCAATAATCTGAACCTTCTCCGCACTGGTAGCTATTGGGTGATCTTATTTGATGCGCCCTTCCAAGAGTTATCTGTTAGCCCCCATACTGAGGGTCTTTCTAGCCATCTGAGCCACCACCTGCTTCACGGTGGCCTGCATATTTTCCTCCTGATGGCATAAGTCCACTGCTTGAGAATATTAGCACTGTCTGTAGCACCTTTCGTTGTGCCTCTGCAGCGTAATTTCTCAGGCTGGCTTCTTCTCTCATGATTTCCACCTTTTGTTGGCTTCTTTCGCTGAGCTGCGTTCCAAATGTCTGTGTCTTCCCTGGTAGCTGTTGGGTCTCCCATTGTTGACTGAGACACATGTTGGCTCAAAGCCTTCTTCCTACAAACTGATTCTGAGCAACCTCCTTCGTTGGCTGCTCTCTTCTTACGCTTCCACTTGGGCGCTTCTTTTAATGGCAGTTTCAGCTCTGTTGGACGCAGGCGTGCAACATCTCCTTATCCATGATCTACCAGACTGCTCATTTGTTCCTGAGCAGTTGCGCTTCTGTATGCAAGCTACTCTTTTTTTAATGCTTAGCAATTGTTGTTGCTTCTCCCACAAACTGCCTGTCTCAGCAGGCTCTTTCACTAGCTGCATTCATTGGCAGCACTTCACCTTCCAAGGCCAGAGTGTTAAGCTGGGTCTGAACCTTCTTTTGCGTGGATCTACAAGGTCTAAAAATTTTCTGCAACTTCCCAGGATTCTCTCCATGGACTCTGATACCACTTTGTCAGAAAAACAGAGCATATAAAAATAAAGCACACTCAAATTGCTACAGTAATCATGAAAAAAAAGAATTTTATTAATCTTTCTTGAATCTTGCAGATCTTCTTGATCTTTTTCTTATCTGTCTAATTACAAAGCTGTACCCATGGGTCTCTGAAATAGATTTGAAAACAAACAATAATTAGAAAAGCAACTGAAGACTAATTTTAGTCTTTGCATGCAAACTGCTTAACTCTCTAACTGCTTGAGCTAACTATTTGATAACTGTTGTGCATGCATGAGGAGTGGAGAAATTATCTCCAGTCTCTAACAGCAGTTTCCATAATTTCCTCTGGTATTAAAAAAGCACTGCAAATGAGCCAAGGATGGGTGCATCTATACTTTGCCTTCACTTTCATGACTGCTTTGCTCAAGTATAACTTTCTTCCTTTTCTTTTCTTTTGTTCTAACATAATTTTTTGTGGTTTGTAGAGAGAGTTTATTGGCAACTTCTTAACAGTTTATTCTTGCTTGATTTATCTTTGTTTGGCTTCAAACAATTCATTGGAAAAACAATCCACATTCTAAATTGTAAAGCAACTAATAACTCAGTGGTGGATAATCTTTAAACATAAAAAAATTAAATTTGTAATAGATTTTGGGTGCATCATCGTATAATTTTATTGTTCAAAAATCAGTCCGTTGTTAAGTTTTGAATTAATTTTCATAACTTAGATTAAATTAGTTGAGTATTTGATTATTTGACACTGTTGCTTACCATTAACTCTGTCTAATTTATAATCCTATTGTATATTATTAGATGAAATAGATAGATATTTATAAAGGCATTTCAATTTTGTTAAGATATTTATTTTAAACACAATAATATAATATTAAATTTATTTAATAATTTTTTTCTTTTGAAATGAATGGTTAATTGAAAGGGATGAAATTTGATTAATAAAAAATATTGGTTAATTAAGAAATTAAATATTGATTAAAGAGATTAATTATTTGTACATCTTACACCAATTAATTAGTTTAAATATATTAAATAATCAAAACCATATCTGAGAGTACCTCCAATCCAAAAAAAAATACAAAAATAATATGTCTTTTGTATTATTTATATATATTTTTAAATATATCTGAAAATCAAAACTCTTATTACAAAATTGATTATATCAACAAATTACTATTTTATTTTATTTTTAAATTAAAAAATAATTATTTCTCTTTAATGACCAATATTTTCTTTTAAATTTATTAGAAAATAAAAACCCTAAAGTGAGTTTTCAAGCTACTTAAAAAGATCGAAACCGTCCAAACATACAAAACTAGCCCCTCAACTGAGTCTTGGTTGACAAAAACACGAATAGAATAGGTTAAGGAAAAAATATATATATCCTCAAAGCATAGGAATATACAATATTGTCAACAATTTTATCTATAGTATGAGACAAGAAGCCAATAATATTATTTGTCATCCTTTTCTTGGGACAAAACGATTTGAAAGGATCAAGTAGTGTTCACAGATAGAAATTTTTTTAGAGCAGGATTATCTAAAAGCATAACTATGATGTTATTGAACTCAGGGTTGTGATGGGTCTCTAGTATTGGATGGCTCCTCTGGGAAAAAGACAGCAGGGCCAAATTCACATTCTGTCAGAGGTTTCAATACAATAGATGATATAAAGAGTTAGTTGGAGACAGCTTGTAGTGGAGTTGTGTCATGTGCTGATATTTTAGCTGTGGCAGCCAGGGACTGTTGTAAGGATAAACAATCTACATAATAGAATGGAGGATAGATTGTATACAGGATTCGTTATATTTTTTAGTTTATATATCAAACTTTTAATTTATATAAATTAAATAATTGAAGGTTTTTTTTGGAGATTTATTTATATTTTGGAATTTTATTTATGTGTTGGGATGTTTCATTGTTAGAGAACTGTTTTTTATTGATATAATTTTTATAAATTATTTAATATAATTTTGATGTGGTTTATTTTTTAAAAATAAATTTTGAATCATTTTAAAATGACTTTTACAAATAATCATTATATTATAATTAAAATATAAATAAAAACCTCACATAATAAATATTTTTTAAAGAAAAATTAATAAAATTTATTTCTTGTCTTTAAACTTTATTTTAGTTAATCTCTAATGCTTATTTACAGTTAGTAGGTCCAACATGGACAGTGCCCCTAGGAAGAAGGGACTCCAGAACTTCAACATCTAAATGCTGCCAACTAACATACCTTCTCCAACATCCATCCTTGGAAATTTAACTTCACTATTTCAAGCTCAAGGACTGTCTACCATGGACATGGTGGCCATCTCAGGTAAACTTAAACCCTTCAATTTTCCTTCAAACATTATGTACATCTAGCGTGAACCAAAAATTTTAAAAACTAATAGTTTGTATTGTTTATAACATATCAGGTGCTCATACAGTAGGCCAAGCTCGTTGCACAGTGATTAGAAGCAGGATTTACAATGATACTGATATTGACTCTGCCTATGCCAAGTCCCTGCAATCAAACTGCCCCTCAGATGGATCAGGGAACAGAAACTTGTCACCCCTAGATGATGCTTCTCCCACTGTCTTTGACAATAGCTACTACAAAGAGCTCATCAAAAAGAAAGGACTTCTACATTCTGACCAGGAGCTATTCAATGGAGGGTCTACTGATTCTCTGGTGACTACCTATTTTACCAATCAAAACACTTTCGTCAAGGACTTTGCAGCTGCCATGGTGAAAATAGTAAACATCAGCCCTCTGAAATCAGAAAGAATTGTAGGAAAGCAAATTAAATATACAAACTTTATTACTTTATTAATTTGTCGGTCTTGTAACAAGTATCTCGGCGAAGAGAACAGAGTTGATTTTAGTATAGGTCTGTTACAGATCTATGGTTTAAGAGTCGGTTTGATTCTTTGCTTTTTTTTAAAAACAATCAATGTAAATTGAGAAGGTTTTAAACATGTAACGGGGTTATACATATATTTTTTATGTTGAGTACATTCTATGAGTTTTAGAGTGGGGCCTTTTATAGCCTCCACAAGTGAAATAATGATAGTATGATTTTTTCCTCGTTGTCCCTTGCTTTGTATTGTTCAGTGAAATAATGTCTTTTACAAAATCATTTTTTTTTTTTTTTTCTTTGTTTTTTTTTAAAATTGAATAATAAATATCTCAATATTTTAGTAGAAAAAGATTGAGGGGCATAATTTCAATTTTTTTTTTTTGGTATATATATAAATAGTTGACTGTATTTGGATACTCATTTTAACAAGAATTATTAATCTTCTTCAATTTAATCTCTTTCACACACACACATATATGTGTAGTTAATAATAATAATAATAATAATAATAATAATAATAATAATAATAATAATAATAATAATAATAATAATAATAATAATAAAAAAAAAAAAAAAGTGGGTGGTATGAAAGTATATCTCGAGTCAAAATAAAATAGATAATAAACTTGAATAGAACATAGGAATAAATAAGAGTTATAGTTCAAGGTCAAAAACTCACAAGTATAAAATTATATCACAGTGACATCAATAGTTTAGTATAAAAAAGAAGACCCTAGGCCATAGATGCCACAAACTAGACAAAAGAAGGAAGAGTAGGAAGTGGCAGACTAATAAAATTTTGTCCTCATTTGCCCCCATGGAAGTGTGGTTCATCAATTATGGGTTCCTAACCATCTTTATCTTTATTTTCTTCCTCAATTTTGGTTTGAAGATGTAGGGGCACAATGGAAAGTGTCAACCTAAGAAAATCTCCCTAACCATTTTATTCTAAGGGCACAAACCCAAAACATCCATAGGCATCTTGTGGCGAGGCCCATCCCTCATGACCCTCTAAAGGCAAAAATCATCAACATGGGGAAGGGTATAAAAAAGTAAACGGATCCACTATCTACAACTACCTCTACCATGGCCCTACCACTAATGGTCCTTTCTTGGGAAGTCTTAGTGAGTTGCATACAAGGGAACCCTATTGATAGTGCAAGGGGAATTACCCCAGTGGTTGATGAGCATTTGGAGGTGTTCAACCTTCGAGGCCATTTTTCTTACTTGTAATTGTATTTGTAGCATAACATTGAACAAGATAATAATTCTATTAGCAATATAAAAATCTTTGTTAAGATATTCTTTTTTATATAAATTATAATTTCTTTCTTTCCAAATAAAAAAGGGAATTTCAATTTAAAAGATGTGCCAAAATTTTTTGAATATTTCAGGAACCAAAGTGGAGTCGGCCCCTTCCCCACCTCCTATGCTCTCAAGAACAATGCTTTGTGGGAAGAGTTCATGTTCTAAGTGTTGGAAGAAGTAACCAATCCATCTCCAAGCATCATGTGCTCTAAAACAAAACTAAAATATGGTTTTAGAGATTGGATTGCCCACACACAAGGCAAAGGGATTCCCATGTGTAACAATATGTACCCCATTGGAAGTCCATTCTAAAGTATAAACCAAGCAAAGGTGGCCTTTTTGGGCTCCACAATTGCAAACCAGATGGTTTTTAGTCTCTTTCTCTAACGATTAGAAGAGCTACTAAGATTCTACCATTTTTTGAATGTTTTCTAGGGCACATTTTTGTGATATGGCCATTAATAACGAAATTGGGCTTTGTATCAAAGCATGGGAATGGACACATGTTAGTTCTAACATTTCCACCATTTAAGGGAACCTTTGAATCCATTTATTGCAAAGGCATAGTCTAGCACCACCATCTGGACTTCTGTGATAGATTCATAATCATGGTTATTGAACTTGAATTTAGTTTTTAAAATTTTCTTATTTTCCTAGGATCTATAGATATTATAAAAAATATACCCTATGACATGAATGCATCTATGAAAGAGTCGAAGATATTTTGATTATATGAACCTCCTCTAGGGGATTTCTATTACTGATAATAATTGTGGACCACCACTTTGAGTGAGAATTGATGGAAAACAAAAATCTAAACCCCTCCCCTTTCAACACCAAACATTGATTGATGGTTTACTATGCTTTCTATAAACTCGTAGCCATAAAGTTGCATGTAATCTTGATAGGGACATGAGTAACAATCTAAGTTTGAAACCCTAGATTATTCCAAGTACTTATGCCATAAGGGTTACCCAACGAGATACAATGCCTAACAAGAATTTGCTAAGATTTCTACCCTTTAATCATATTTGGGATCCATTTGTCACATAGGTTAGTTCCCTATTTGGAAATATCAATGAGCCTAAACCCCCCAGCTTCCCTAGGTTTGTAACAAACTTCCTAGGTGACTCTATGAAAGCCCCCATTACCTTCTAAATTGGCCCAAAGGAAGTCTCTTAACAAATTTTCAAGCTTTCTAAAGGCCATTATAAATAGAGCCTGACAAGAGGAATAATAGGCATGAGTGGAAACTAGGACTTTAGAGTAGATTTTAATTTCACCTACAAGATCTTTAGGCTTATTAATCTAATTAGAAAGATTATTTCCCACTGTTTAGACAAAATCATTTCATAGCTCAAATTGGGAGGCTTGTAAAGTGAAGGGGATACACATAAATTTAAACATCTCCCCTTTGGCAATTCATTTCCACTAGCATGTCCCTAGATAATCAAACATAGCGATATGGGATTTCCTATTGCATTGAGTCTTAACTCATTGTGTTGATGTACATCACCTGTTGGGTGAAACATTTCCCTTTAAATTAAAAATATAGATGGTTTCATATAGATCTTATGTTAGGCCAATCTCGACATAGACATGCCATTGTGGTTTGGCAATGTAAAAAATGTTAGTTTTAAAACAAATGAACCAACCTAGAAGCTTCACTAATTGTTATAGAAATGGCCAAAATCGCATAGGTAAGATAAGTAACTTGACCAAGACTAGGACCTTGAGCTTGGCCTTGTTAGAGATGATAAGTTTGGGGGTCTAAGGTAAAAACACAAGCAACTATCTTCTGACATAGCTTGGGCCATGTTTGTGTATAGAAATGAGTATGAGAGTTTAAAATTATTTTAATGTGAGTTTAGTTTAGTTTCTTCAATGTTAACTCAATGCATACTCTTCAAAGCATCCTTGATCGTCTCTATGTGTAAGGTTGTCCCCCTACATAAAGTCTTGGGCCCCATGGTGTAGATCATTAGGATAAAAGCATAGCTATTTTTTATACCTACAAACACATGAGTGCAATTAAATAAAAAAGGGTTACCAATTAAATCTATTTTACCCTACCTAGAATAATGTCATAGCAAAAGTAAAATAGTTGATTCCCAAAAGCAAATTGAGGTAGCCCAATAAGTTCAAAATATCATTGTGAATGCTCTTGAAGCACAACACACCAAAATTTTTGGACAATTATATGAATTGATGACATAACTCATCCCAATGTCTTTAAAATCTCTCCCTTAGCACACTCAACAATGATTTTATTATCATCCCTTTAAAACTGCAAGTCAATCATGGCATCTCCATGTTCAAAGGAAAAATAATTAACACAACAATGGATGGCTTGATTTTATAGATTGAGACATAATTCTTAGTCAATTGATTAATTCTAAGAATATCACTTTCAATGTGTTGAGGATGTCCACTCCAGTGGTTCATTGATGGGATAATTTCAAAGCACAACACATGAAATACTACTTTCCAATGGGTAAGTGCACAAAGTTAGGGGACAAAATGTGGCCTACTCGTGGATATGATTTTCCTAAAATTTGATAAATTTGAACTTCTATAGATAATTTGAGATATCTACACTCTAAATTTGAAGATGGTGTAACAACATGAAATGTAGCATTTTGAGTCTAAGTCTAGTTTCCAAAACACTAATTTTTTTTTAAATGGTTAAGTATAAGGTAAAATATCTAAAATTTGAAGAGGGACTCCTTTTTTTATAGAAAACATAGTAGATAGACAATCGTGTGGCAAAACATATTTTTAGCAGTGTTTAATATTATTTGAAACCCTTTAGGGGAAATTTAGATAAGATTTTCTAGTTTGTGACCTATGTTTTTAAATATTTTTTCAATGAATACATTTTTATGAATTTTTAAAGTAAATATCCTAAAAGTTGACAAAAAATGGATAGTCATCCATGTAGTGTGCCTAACTACCTCAAAAAAAATGATTTTTTTTTTTTTTTGGTTTTTGAATGTGTGTAGAATTAGGCCTAGTTTGTGACCATATAACTTGTTTTTCACTTGGATCAATGAAAGACAAATTACATGAACATGTATAGGCATGTATGTTTGTGGTATGTAATGGCCTAAAAAAGGTATAGTTAGAAATCAACATAGTTTAAAACCTTAAATTAATCCAAAAATTATAAAAACCATATTTTTGGAAAGAAGAGAGCATGCTCATCATGATGGTATTAAGTTTTTAAATTTTCACATTGAAATTATTAATGTATTTAGAAATAAAAGTTGAAATTTATTATTTTTCATCATAACTTCCAAAACTTGGTTGTACATTGACAATCCAAGCCTTTGGCTCGAGAATCCAAGCCATTCCCAAGCCAAAAGGCATGGGAATTTAATTTAAATTCAAATACCACAATCACTTTAATAATGTGATCATGTTATTAACGTGATCACATTATTAACATGATCATATTATTAACTATATTAGTAACATGATCGCATTAATTAATAATGTGATCACATTAATAACATGATCATGCAATATATTCTCAACACCCTAAAACCCAAGTAAGAGTGATTAGGCTTAGTAGTCTTAAGGTCAAAGTTTGGATGATTAAGATTATTGTTTGAGACTAGTGTCCTTGTCAATATTTGATAGTATTGAATGATAAGTGGAGATGTATTAACCTATAAATCAATTTATTATTCCTTTGATCCCAATATGGTGTGGAATCAAGGTAATAGATCCCAAATTGACATTAGATGGACATATTTCCTTTGATAGATCTTGGTTTTCCCCAATTAAGTATCAAACTAAACTAAATTCTTGGTTTTTTATAATATGGTTTGAAATTAGAGACATAATTGGAAACATATGGACATAATTATTTTCTTAGGACTCATTTAACCCTAATTGTGTATTAGATTGAACTAAATATTTAATTAGTTTAATATGGGGTGCTATCAAATCCATAATTGACATTATATTGAAGGAATTCCTTGCATAGGGACTGATTGCTCTTAATTATAGATTATATTGAAGAAAATAATCGATTAGTTAAATATGATGTGCAATTAGGGAAAAATATTCACAATGGACATTAGATGGACACAATTCCTTACATGGGGTGAAAATGCCCTGATTGATATTAGGTGAAAGCAGTTAATTACATAAGACTTGGTTGTCCCCATTTTTTTATAGTATTGAAAAAAAATATTAATTGATTCAACATGGTGTAATTAGATCCCTAAATGACATTAGATGGATGTAATTCCTTGCTTAGGGATTGAGTGGCCCCAATTGCATATCATATTGAACCTAAATACTCAATTGGTTTAATATGGTGTGCAATTGGGGCTAATGGAACCCAACCAATATTATATGGAGAAAACTACTTTCATGGGTCTCATTTTACCCCAATTATGTATAAGATAAAACTAAATACATGATTAGTTGAATATAGTTTACAATCAAGGCCAATGAAGTCATAATTGACATTAGATGTATTTAGTTACTTGCATGGGCCTTTGTTGTCCATAATTGCATATTCAATTAAACTAAATATTTGGTTAACTCAATATGTTATGTATTTGGGACCAACAGAGCCCCTATTAACAGTATAAGGATGAAATTTCTTACACAAGGCTTGTTTGGACTAAATTTCATATCATATTGAACCAAATATTCTTTCAGTTGAATTTGGTGCACAATTAGAATCCCAATTGTTATTAGATGGATGTAATTCCTTACAAAGGGTTTAATTGGTCCTGATTTCATATCAAATTGAATCAAACACTTAATTATTTTAATAAGGTGTACAATTAGGGCCCTAATTAAAAATATGTTGACATATTTCCTTGGGCAAGCCTCGATTTGCCTGAATTATGTATCATCTAGAACTGGATACTTGATTGGTTCAATATGGTATGTAATTAGGGCTAAGTAATCCCCAATTTCCATTATATATGAATGTCATTCCTTACAAATGGCTCCTTTGGATTGAATTGCATACCAAATTGAAAAAATACTTATTTTTATAATATGTTGAGCACCTGGATCCCCAATTTATATCATATAGATGAAATTCCTTACATTGAGGCTTAGTAGGCCCCTAAGATCAATTTATCCCCAATTAACATCATTTTTATATAGTAGGAATTAGGTTCACAAGGATGAACTTGGATAAAATCGCATTACTCATTACCATAATTGAGTTCATAGGCTCAATCTGTGATGATGTGGGGGATAATTGATCCCAAATTCACATTCTTTACTCATATATGTTGGTTCAAGGAGCTCAAATTTACCCCAATCATCATCACAATTTTACCTTATATACCCTAAAACCTATACCCTAAGCCCTAATTCCTAAATTTCCTAATCCTTAAACTCAAAACCATAAATATAAACTCTTTAAACCTTGAAATAATCATTTTATTATAGATTAACATCATTTAGACAAAGAATTAAGTTCACAAGGCTCAGTTTGGCCTAAATCATGTGACTGATTGCCCTATTTGACTAATTCACTCAATCTATATGATGATATCCAAGGTATAATGACAACCCAGAATCACATTTTATAGTCACAAATGGGTCCAAGTGAATCAAATTATCCTCAATTATCTTTGTGATTGACTCTCTATGCCCTAAACCATATATACATTAAAAATTGCGTCGTAAACCATAAACACTAAACACTATACCCTAAATTATAAACCATAAACTTTCCCTATTTACCAATTGATCTAGTCCCAATTAACATCTTTTGTAGTAAGAATTAGGTTTGAACATGGCATAGAGAGATTAGACAGTAATATATAGGTCCTTAAACTTAAAATCTATTCCCCAATCCCTAATCCCTAAAACATAAATTGTAAGCCCTATGTCCTAATACCCACTACATATCACAAACTTACATGACTTATGATATAACTGATTTTATCATGAGATGTCATAAAATTCACTTTTTAAACCTATGGCCAAACCTTAACCTTTGGAGTACCAATATAACTATGTATCTAAATAAAATTGGGACTATTTCGGGCCCCCTTCAATGTAATTAACCCAAGAGGAGGAGATACTTGATTATTTTAATTGAAGAGGCATTTGAGGCCAATTTTAACTCCTTAAATAGTAAGATATGGTTTGGGGCAAAATCAAAAGATTGATTCTATCATGAATTGATCCAATTAGTCAATTTGTGCAATTCCCTGCATGCTTTAGACAAAATTAAGCCCCTAAACCAAATTTATGGCTCTATCAATTGTATAACATGTATGCAACATGTACATGGCATAATTGACCATAATTTTATTAGAAATGCAAACATGAAGGTAATTGTCATAACTAGGTGAACAAGAAACTCAAATCTTTTTCAATTACCTTAGTGATTAGACCCTATATCTGATATCTTAAACCCTAACCTTGTATCATTTAACTTTAACCTTAAACCTTATACCATTTACATTAAACCTTAATCCATAATCCCTAAATTCCAAACCCTTTAAATTATAGACCCTAAACCAATAAATTTAGCCCCAATTAACATCCTTTGTTTGTGTGTGTGTGTGTGTGTGTGTGTGTGTGTGTGTGTGTGTGTGTGTGTGTGTGTGTGTGTGTGTGTGTGTGTGTGTGTGTGTGTATTAATAATTAGGTTCATGAGGATGAACTTGGTCAAAATTTCATCACTCATTAAACCACAATTGACTTAATTGTCTCAATATGTGATAATGTGGGGGTTAATTGAGCTCAAAATCACATTATTTACTCACAGATATAGGTTTAAGGAGCTCAAATTTTCTCTAATTACCTTCACAGTTGTACCTTATATACCCTAAACCTATACCCTATGCCCTAATTCTTAAATTCCCTTATCCCTTAAATATAAACTCTTTAAACCTTAAACCAATCATCTTAGCCTAAATTAACATCATTTAAACTAAAAATTAAGTTCACAGGACCCAGTTTAGCCTAAATCACACAATTGATTGCCTTATTTGACTAATTCACTCAATTTTCATGATGACATCCAAGGTATAATAGCAACCCAAAAACACATTCTATATTCACAAATGGGTCCAAGTGTTTCAAATTATCCTCAATTATTTTTTGTGATTGACCCTATGTACCCTAAAAATATATATATGTTAAAACTTAAGCCATAAACCATAAACCCTAAACACTATACCATAAATTGTAAACCATAAACTTTCCCTATTTACCAATTGATTTAGTCCCAATTAACATCTTTTGTAGTAATAATTAGGTTTGAACATATCATAGAGCGATTATAAATTAATATATACGTCCTTAAACCTAAACTTTATGCCCTAATCCATAATCCCTAATCCCTAAAAAATAAATTGTGCGCCCTATGCCATAATGCAAAATACATGCCACAAACATACATGCCTTATGATATAATTGATTTTATCATGAGATATCATAAAATGCACTTTTAAAACCTATGGCCAAAACTTAGCCTCTAGAGTACCAATCTAGCTATGCATCTTAAGTAAATTGGGGATATTTCAAACCCCTTCAACATAATTAACCAAAGAGGAGGAGCTAGCTGATTATTTTAATCGAGGAGGCATTTGAGACCAATTTCAACCCCTTAAATAGAAAGATATGGTTTGGTGAAAAATTAAAAGATTGATTCTATTATGAATTGATCCAATTAGTCAATTTATGCAATTCCCTACGTGATCTAGATAAAATTGAGCTAAACCAAATATATGGCTCAATCAATTGTATAACATGTATGCAACATGTACATGGCATAACTAATCCTAATCTTATCAAAATGCAAACATGAAGGTAATTGTCATAAATAGGTGAACAAGCAACTCAAATGTTCTTCAATTACCTTAGTGATTAAACCCTATATCTATTATATTAAACACTAAACCATGTACCATTTAAATTTAATCCTATACCATTTACATTAAACCCTAATCCATAAGCCCTAAACCCCAAACCCTTTAAATTATAGACCCTAAACTAATGAATTTAGCCCCAATTAACATCCTTTATATATAGTAAGAATTAGGTTCACAGGGATGAACTTGGTCAAAATTCCATCTCATTAAACCATAATTGACTTAATTATCTCAATTTGTGATAATGTGGGGGCGAATTGAGATCAAAATCACATTATTTACTCATAGAATTAGGTTTAAGGAGCTCAAATTTTCCCTAATTACCTTCACAATTGTACCTTATAAACCTTAAACCCTAATCCTTAAATTCCCTAATCCCTAAACTCTAAACCATAAATATAAACACTCTAAACCTTGAACCAACATTTTAACCCAAATTAACATCATTTAGACTAAGAAGTAAGTTCACAAGACTCAGTTTGGCCTAAATCACATGACTGTTTGCCCCATTTGACTAATTCACTCAATTTATATGATGACATGTAGGGTATAATGACAACCCAAAAACACATTCTATAGTTACAAATGGGTCCAAGTGATTCAAAATATCCTTAATTATCTTTATGATTGACTCTATGTACCCTAAACCATATACACATTAAAACCTAATCCATAAACCATAAAACCTAAACATTACACCCTAAATTATAAACCATAAGCTTTCCCTATTTACCAATCAATATAGTCCTAATTAACATCCTTTGTATTAAGAATCAGGTTCACGTGGCATAGAGATATTAGATAAATTATATGCAGGTCCTTACACCTAAACCCTATTCCCTAATCCCTAAAACATAAATTGTAATCCTTATGCCCTAATGCCTACTACATGCCTTATGATATAACTGCTTTTATCATGAGATGTCATAAAATGCATTTTTTAAACCTATGGCTAAAACTTAGCCATTAGAGTACCAATCTAGATGTACATCTAAAGTAAATTGGGACTATTTTGAGCCCCTTCAACCTAATTGCATGACTATAAAATATGATATGGGGGTTGATCATCTCTAATTTACCCCAATCGCCATCATGATTATACCTTATATACCTTAAAACCTATACCCCAAGCCCTAATGTTTAAAGTTCCTGATCCTTAAACTCTAAATCATAAATATAAACTCTTTAAATGTTGAACCAATCATTTTAACCTAAATTAACATCATTTATAACAATAATAATCTTTAAGATTGACCCTGTGTACCCTAAAGCTAAGCCTTAAACACTATTACCTAAATTTTAAACCAAAAACTTTCCCTATTTACCAATCGATTTAGTCTTAATTAACATCCATTATAGTAAAAATTAAGATCACACATGGCATAGAGTAATTAGACCTTATATACACCCTTAAACCTAAACCTTACATGCTTTAATCCCTAATCTTTAGACCCTAAAACATAAATTTTAATCCCTAAAACATAAATTAGAATCCCTAAACACTAATGCCTTAATCCCTAATCTATATTAAGTATAACATGATTGTGTTATTTAATAATACAATCACATTATTCATAATATAGGAAACACTCAATTTTCATTTCCAATTACTAACCTCAAAGGATTATTAACAATAACATGATCATGTTATTACATAATGCGGTCACGTTATTGTTAATATATGCTTCTCAATATGTTGGATGAAGTAGAACCCTATACAATAAATAGCATGATCGCGTTATATAATGAGATCATATTATGTTTATTTTAGACGAAGCTCACTTCTCTATGACTATTTTTAACCCAAATCAATAATTCTATCCTCATAATCATTCTTTGTGTACTTATGTGAGATATACAGTACCTACATACTTGACACCACCTTTGAAAAATTGTCAATTATCCTTGACAGGTGACAGATCATGTTCAAGGAAAAGAAAGATGTTAAAGAAAAAAATACTAAAGGAATTAGAAGATTTGAGATAGAAACACAAGATACAATGCAAAAACTCCATGGTAGATAAGGTACAAAACTGAGTCCTGATGAACTAAATGCCATAGATAATGAGCCAATTGATAATATTGAATTAAACAATGATGAAACCATAATGAATTGAATAATGATGAAATTGATCATAATGAAATAAATAATAATGAAATTGAAAATAATGAATTAGTTAATGTTGGAATTTTACATTCAAAGTTCCAAGTTTTAAATTTTTTTGAGATGAGTCTATGTATGATGCTTCACCCCCCATGAATGAAGAAAATTTGATGGAAACAAATAATGATGAAACCAACCATCAAGAAAATTTCATGAAAACATATAATGAAGAAATAAATAATGAATAAAATGTCATCCCACCTCTAAATAATGAAATTGATAATGATTTTGAAACACCCTCTTAACAAATTCCACCATTACCAACACCTCCAAGAATTATGCGTAAAAAAGACAAGTACTTAATTGAAGTCGATGAAAATATTTTAGAACCAATGCATAACAAAATGTCTAATTTCTAATCAAGAAAATTAACTCAATAAATTTGGGATACTTTATTTCATAATTTAGATTATGATAGTCAAAGATATCAATTACTTGTTTCATTGATAAAATTGATTAAGATAAGACTTATAATGTACACAATAGGACTAAGAACATCTAATATGGATGATGAAAATAATGAAATTGTTGAAAATCTATATGATACATATCATACTGTAGGACTAAAATCATGCACCAAATATTGTGATGTTACTTTTCATATACTTACAACTTGTGTAGTAAGTGATAAAATAGGGGGAAAATGAATGGTTTCAAAAACAAGATGAACACTTAATATAACTATAAAAATAATAATGAAAGTAATTGAAAGACGTGAAAGACTTAATGACCCTGATACCAATAAGCTCTAGGCATTATTTGGTAGACCTCCACAAAAGGACAAGGCTATAGTCAATACTCTCAAACAGTTACTTGCTCAATTTTGGAAAGACAATACAAGAGTTTTTCCCAATGCAAGAGATGTTGTGAAAAGAAGAGTTGGTTCTTGTAACCATGAACTACATCTAAAACATTTATTGGATATGACTCAAACACAATTATACTCTAATATTTTTTAAAAACATCCACAAATTCTTATTTGTCAAAGATATATTGAGATGGAAAAACTTTTTTATGTTAAAATAAATCACACACACACACACCACTTATTGTTGTAAGATATATGTTGAATTTTCAATGCACTATGATGTTGTTCATCATATTCATTGTACTTTACATACTAACAACATTTTGTAAAAGTGTGGCATTGAACTCCCACCACAATCAACTAGGGAATTTATTCTATCTTTTGCAAAAGACCATATGGACAATTATTTTACAACAAATCATGTTTAAATAGAAATTTCAACATTTGTGATGGATTTCTAAAATTAAAAAAATGTATCGATAAGGACATTACAAGTGAAATTGGAGAAGAATTAGTTGGTTTAAGAAAATATAAATTAGTGACTTATCAAGTAAAAAATAGTAAAGAATCTAAAAGGTGTGAGCTTGTTACGAAAAAGATACCTATTTCTGAATTTTTGGTCAAATTTAGGGAGAAGATTGTTTATGAGTATGCAAGACACACATAGAGTTAGATGGTTGGATGAATATTTTAAGATAATCAAGGATAATTGCCACTTGGTTTGATTATTTCAGTAGTTCATTTTGATAAAAATTACACATTCAAACCCCAAATGAAAGTTGAATCATAGTATTAAAACTCATCACAAGTCATTATATTCATGCATATAACATTCATGCATGCACCTAATAGTACATAGCAACAATGGAAAATATTAGAGTACCATTTCTATATCAGCAATGACATATCACATTGTTAAGAGTATGTACAAGGTTATTTTCAGATGTTCTATGAATAATTGAGTCAGAGGAACATTACTTTCAATCAACATTACTTTTAGTTAGACAATTGCAAATCACAATTCAAAAATGCATGGATATTTTATTGGTTGAACAGGATGCATGTTACCACTGGTGTAGAACACATTTGGAGTTTCATCAAGGTTGGACATGGAAAAAGGAAGCATGACAATGTTGGAGCATGTGTAAAAAGAGATATTAAAGGGAGGAGTTAAAATTTGAAGAGGGTGTTCATTTGATAGAAACAATAACTATGGTTGAATGGTGTAATGAGAACATGTGTCATGGTTCTCAACCAAATTCTAATATTTATAGATATTGCTAGTTAATGGCTAAATAATATTTGGTAAATTATGAAGATTGTATGACTCTAACAGGTTCAAGTGACCTCCACTCATTTCATAGCTCAAATGCAATTTCCTAGACTATTCATATGAGACACTTGGCATGTTTATTTTTTATATTCATGGACTCTATTTAGAATGAGCATGAGTCACAAGAGTGGGTGGATGATTGGAGTTTCAAACCTCTAATTCCAATCAACACATATCAGGTTCTAACAACATTCCAACTTATAAATATGACATCATTAGATGACTTTGACTATGTATCTGATCTAGTACAGTCAGGTAGAATATTTTTCATTATGTACAATTTATTATCATTATGTATCTTAATATTATCACTAAAAATAGTTTTTTGTCATACATGACATGTTTTTGTAGTTATTACAGATGAGGATAATGAAGAAGGCATTGATTACTACTTATGTCGGTATGTAGAGAGAAAGAAAAAATTCACTTCCCCAGTTATAGATGGAAAAAAAATGACTATTCAACTAGGTCAATGGTAGTCACTAAAACTTGGTTTTGATGATATCCTATAAAATATTTAGATCAATGGTTGTTTTAAGAGTTTGAAACACACAAAAAGATACTTCACTATTCATATTTTATTCTTCCAATAAATATTCAATTATAAAAATATCATGGGAGGCCATTAAATAGGAAACTATAGAGAGTTTAGGAGTTAGACCATGAAGTAATTCTTAATACTATCAAGGTTAGAGCAGATCTTAGTGGTTCATTGGATTCAAATATATAGGTATGTTGACTTTTCAAATGTAAATGTAATCAATTTTACCAAATATTTTTAATTTTCTAGGTAGTACATATAAATTTCATTTTTAATTACTTACTAATAATTTGTTGTAGGTTAGTGGTGTCAAATAAGCTTCCACGTTCATGTGGTTGGAACTATTGGTAAATAATTATATATTCTTAAAGCTAAGAAAATCTTAGGTTTGATGTGATCGAAGCTTATAAAATGACTTATAGGTTCCATTTTATGGGTGTTTGAACTTAAGCTAAAAAATGGATTTTTTTAATATTGGGAAGGCTGTTCTTGAGGCGAGAATAGGTGGTGGGTTTGTCAATCAGGCCAGATTGGAGGTCAAGAACTTGGTCCTAGACAGTATCCACCCCTTGGATGTGTTGGTAGTGTCATTTTTTAGTCAAGAAGCATCATAACTATATTTATTTAACCACAACATAAACTTTGACAACATTTGTTTTCAGTGTTTTTGCACTCTGAAATGGTAGTGAAAATGCACTTTTGGGTGGATTTGAAAGTTTTGGTGGTGTGATAACGTTTAATTTTCCTATCTAAATTTTATTTTAGTGATATATTTCAAGGTGGAGGTCCCAAAGGTAGAAATGTCAGTTGGAGCTCAAGAAGTTGCTTATTTGATGGCAAAAAGTTGCATTTTTGGACCCCTCACTGAAACTTGTCCAACATATTTCTATTGAATCTTACACTTGAGTACTCCATGGTAATATTAGATGGATTAAATAGGTAAGATAAATATCTGATAGTTGATAGAAATAACTTATAGTTTTTATTTTATGTGTGTTTAAACTTAGGCTAAAAATTTACATTTTTCTTGTATTGTGATGAGCATTCTTGAGGCCAAAATGGGTGGTGGGATTATCGATCAAGCTTGATGGGAGACCAATAACCTAGTCCTATACATTATCTACCCCATAGACATATTGGTAGTGTCATTTTTTAGTCAAAAAGCATCAGAACTAGAGTTTTACAACCACAACTTAAACTTTGACAATATTTATTATCAATGTTTCCACTCTCTAGAATGGTAGTGAAAATGCCCTTCTAGGTGGATTTGAACATTGTGTCAATTTGATAACATTTAATTTGCCTATCTATATGTGATCAAAGTGATAAATTTTTAGGTAGAGGTCTCAGAGGTAGAAATGTCAGTTGGAGCTCAAGAAGTTGCTTGTTCACTGCCAAAAAATTGCATTTTTAGACCCCTCGCTACAACTTGTCCAACGGATTGATCTTAAGCATTCCACCTAAGTTTTATAAGGTGACATTAATGGGATTAAAGAGATAGGGTAGGGATCTGAGGGTTCATAAAAATGACTTATATTTTTCATTTTACGTGTGTTTAAACTTGGGCTAAAAAATTACATTTTTCTTGTATTAGGAAGGGTGTTCTTGAGGCTAGATTGGGTGGTGGGTTTGTCCATCGAAACTAATAAAAATCAAAGAACCTAGTCCTAGATGTTATAAACCTATTCAAATGCATTTTTCTGGAATGGTAGTGAAAATGCGCTTCTAGGTGGATTTGAACATTGTGTCAATTTGATAACATTTAATTTGCCTATCTATATGTGATCAAAGTGATAAATTTTTAGGTAGAGGTCTCAGAGGTAGAAATGTCAGTTGGAGCTCAAGAAGTTGCATGTTCACTTCCAAAAAATTGCATTTTTAGACCCCTCGCTACAACTTGTCCAACGGATTGATCTTAAGCATTCCACCTAAGTTTTATAAGGTGACATTAATGGGATTAAAGAGATAGGGTAGGGATCTGAGGGTTCATAAAAATGACTTATTTTTTCATTTTACGTGTGTTTAAACTTGGGCTAAAAAATTACATTTTTCTTGTATTAGGAAGGGTGTTCTTGAGGCTAGATTGGGTGGTGGGTTTGTCCATCGAAACTGATAAAAATCAAAGAACCTAGTCCTAGATGTTATACACCTATTCAAATGTGTTTTTCTGGAATGGTAGTGAAAATGCCCTTCTAGGTGGATTTGAACATTGTGTCAATTTGATAACATTTAATTTGCCTATCTATATGTGATCAAAGTGATAAATTTTTAGGTAGAGGTCTCAGAGGTAGAAATGTCAGTTGGAGCTCAAGAAGTTGCTTGTTCACTGCCAAAAAATTGCATTTTTAGACCCCTCGCTACAACTTGTCCAACGGATTGATCTTAAGCATTCCACCTAAGTTTTATAAGGTGACATTAATGGGATTAAAGAGATAGGGTAGGGATCTAAGGGTTCATAAAAATGACTTATATTTTTCATTTTACGTGTGTTTAAACTTGGGCTAAAAAATTACATTTTTCTTGTATTAGGAAGGGTGTTCTTGAGGCTAGATTGGGTGGTGGGTTTGTCCATCAAAACTGATAAAAATCAAAGAACCTAGTCCTAGATGTTATACACCTATTCAAATGTGTTTTTAGTATCAATTTTTATTTAGGAAGAATTATAATTAGAGTTCTATAACCACGACTTAAACTTTGACAACATTTATTGTCAGTGTTTTTGCTCTCCAGAATGGTAGTTAAAATGCACTTCCACATGGATTTGAATGTCATGGTAGTGTGATAGAATGTAATTTACCTATTTGGGTATGATCAAAATAATAGACTCATAGGAGGAGGTTCTAAAGGTATAAATTCCAGTTGGAGCTCAAAATGTTATTTGTTCACTACCAAAAAAGTTAAATTTTTAGACCCATCACTGCAACTTGTCCAATGTATTGCTCTAAAAGATTCCACCTAAGTTATCATGGGTGTAATTAGGGGATTAAAGAGGTAGGGGAAGGATCTGATGGTTCACAAAAATTACGTATAATTTTTTTATTTGTGTTTCAACTTAGGCTAAAAAATTACATTTTTCCTGTATTAGGAAGGGTGTTCTTGAGGCTAGAATGGGTAGTGGGTTTGTCAATCAGGATTGATGAGAGTCCAATAACATATTCCTAAATATTATCCACCCCCCCCCCTTGGATGTGTTATCAATGTTAGTTTTTATTTAGGAAGTATTATAACTAGCATTCTGCAACCACAACTTAAACTTTGATAACTTTGACAACTTAAAATAGAGACCTAAAAACTTAATGAGTAATTTACCTATTGACTTATTGATATATCAAGTGGTATTAGGGGATTATATAAGGTGATGCATGAACATTGTTTGAAATGGTTACGTGAGATAAGTTGTATTAAAAGGTCCCATATGTCATGTATAAAACATCTCAAGAGAGATCTCCACTTCAAGAAAGGACCATAATGTAATAGAGAACAAAGTTATGAATAAAGAAAAGTTACTTGTTGTGGATTATCTATTCAGTGTATGTGATTTCATTAGTTTTATGTTATCCTTGAAGGTCTTTGAGGCCATGAATATGTTGTCATTTGTATAAGGTTGCAGGGGGATGAATGACTATAGGTGGTAACCAAGGAGTGACTACAGGTCACAGTCAAGGAAGGGAGTTTGGAGTGATTCCAACAGGTTGGTAAGTTGTAAGTCATCATACTATTAATTTTGAATGTGTTGAACCTATTCAGACCTACATAGAAAATGAGTAATAAATTTCTACATGGAGAACTCAGCAAAAAGGGTTATCCCTGCCCATATACCCTATTTTTCCTATGACAATAAAATATGAAAGTAAATGGTTATTTCTCATGAAGGGGGTATGACTTTGGTGTAGATAATGATATATATATTGAGAATGATCATTGACATGGAAGGTTAATTATTATTTATACAAAAGATAATGGTAAATAATCAATGTATAGATGTGTATTCTAATGTCTATAATTGTTTATATGGTTGGTGACAGGTGGAAAGAAGGTAGTGAGAGTTGGAAAAGACCTTAAGAGAGTCCTTGACACTTATTGATACACAAATCTATTGTCACAGTCCTAAACAAGACTCAAAAACCCATGTTTTGATGGTTAGAAGAGAGAATAAAGAGAAATGAGATGTCTCACCTATTGTATAAGGTTTTTGGGGTGAAAACAGACCTATATGTGTTATTTTGGTCCTTTGAAACTTTGTAAAACTCAATATATTGAATTATATATCCCCTCAACCAATCCAAAAGCCTCACTATGATTTCAAGAGCAAAAATTCCATAGAAAGAGTTTTAACCCTTATAAATTAATTAAACTTCATAATATAGCACGTTTTGATGTATGGAAAAGGAATAAAGTGGTTTTGGTGTGGTTTAAGGCCATATAGTATGGATTTGGTGACTGTATGTTTAAAATAGGGCTAATTAGGCCTAATTAAAGGGTGGTTTATAAAGGAAGTATGGTTTAGGAGTAGAGTTAGGTCATGAAATTTGACACACAGTTTTAAGGAGATAGAGGTTGGATAGAAAAGGTTTTAAATCTCCATAAGAGTTGATATATATATCAAACCAAAGGAATTTGAAAAAAAAATGTTGCAAGCCTAAGGAGACCATTATGAACCTTATATGTGGAATTGAATGTTGAAGTATGTTTGAGAAATTTTAAGAGGTGAAGGCATGTGTGATTTAACCATCTAAGAACATAAATGATAGAATACTAACTCCTTGAGACGTATATCAAGTTTTGTTACTCGAAACCTAAGAGCATTGCCTAATGAGAAGATAGTGAAAGAGTGAGAGGACAGTTGTGAATGGAATAAATGAAATGAGCTAGAGAATGAATGTGAGATTTTTGTAAGAGGTCTAATGACACCAAGAGGTGTCTACAAAGTGTAAAATAAGCAAGTACAAAGAGAATAAGGCCATTAATCCTAAGTGATAAGAGTGTCATTAGTCATTTCCACTACACACAATGAAATAAAAACTTTAATTTAAAAAAATATGAGAGATCTGAGATTTATAGCATTGAAAAAAATAATTATTTAATCCGCATTTGTGTAAAACATTAAATATTAGATCCGATAGATAATAGATTAGAAGATCAAAAAACACTGTATAATAACACACAATGACATAAAAACTAAATATAAATTAGATAGATTGCCATGATAGGCATAACATATAGGCACATGTGTGCAATGTCAATAATACATAGATTATCATGATAATCATACAAAAAACTACATCTACCAACATAGTATCTAATTTTGGGTGAATGTCATATACACATATACAATGCCTAAAATGTATAAATTTCCATATAGGCATATTAAAAAGTACATCTCATGTAAGACATCTTATTCATCAAATAGCCTCCCTCTCTTTGCCTTCCTCAAAAAGGACTCTCCCTGGGATGCCCTATTATTAGATGGAGACCCCTCTAATGCCTTGGATTATTCCAAGGTCTGACTATGGGTCCTATGCTCATAGTTCACTTACAGTTGAACATGTTCAAATATAAGATTTATTACAAAATTAACATAACATACATTCAAATAATTATTAAGAAATTAATTTTAAACTAAAATAAAAAAATCATTCAAACACATGCACTTACGACAAGTCACGATCTTGCTCAATCTATTTGTCATAGTCAAACAAGTCAATGACAGGCTCAGTTGTTCAAATAGACATCTTAAATATGGAAGAAACATGATAATTTTCCCTACTAATCATATGACTAGGACTATCATATGTCAAAGGAAAAACCTTCATAGACAATACATTTACATATGTTATATTTTCCCCAAGTACATGTAGTAAAATTATTAAAACAAGTTTATTTTTACAATTCAAAATTACAAGAACTAATATATACCTCTATCAGCACCTATGTAGATGACATTGTGGTAGTAATGCCTATGTATGTATTAGATCATAGATAAGGAGGAGTGTCTACTCCAGCCATCAACTATTCATTTAAAAAAGGTCTCACTTAATTTTATGTAAATTATCAAATATTATATATGGAAATCATGTATATCATGAAAATATAATGTAAACCAAGAATCATGGAAGTGTAACTGCCATACAATGTGCACATCATGAAAAGACAATGTAAACCAAAAATCATGGAATTACATAACTACCATACAATGTGCATATCAAGAAAAAAAATGTAAACCAAAAATCATTTAAGTGTAACTGCCATTTAATGTGCAATGTCAAAGAATAATAAGTAATTTGCATGTTGGAGGTAATATAAAAATTGTAATACATGTAGGAAGTGTGAGTGGAAGAGTAGGAGGTGGAAATAAAAGTATCACCTTGACAAGGAAAAGTTAGTGAGAGAAAATGAATAAGAGACATATAAAGAACTTTGTCCTTGTAAATATTTTTTAGATAGCTTAAAATACCATTATATATTTAATAGGGAAAGGTTGAGCTACACATATATGGCCATCACCCTTCTATTATATGCATGATATCAATCATTTGTATCTCTATATATAATATATGGATTGATATCACATTCATTTATAATAGATGGATGAAAAGTGATTTATGGGAAAGCACCCAACCAATAGAAAGGAGTGAGCCACGGTGAATCCACCTCTTGACAAAGGTGTGTGTAAATAAAATTATACCAATAGTTCAAGAAATGGAGGTCCTTGTCCAATAAATCAAGTTTTAGCCATCGAAATATATTGTCTTATTTTTGTTCAAGAGAATTAAATTGGCAAATAGTTTGGATGAAACTTCAAGGTGTAATTGTTGACGCTGGCACATATTTTAGTGTCAACACAAATGGTGCTCTCTCTTCCCCCCCCCCCCCCCCCCTTTCACCAAAATTGTCAATAGGGATACAAGTTGTTGAGACTCAATGCAATGTTTTTTGGCATAAGGAATGTTGAGTAGAGAGGTTGTCTACCCTTTATACCTTTGTCATATCCAAAGCAAGAAGTGTAATGAGGCATTACAATTGAAATCTAGACCTTTGTTGTGGCCAAAAAAAAAGGTGTAATGAGATATTGTAATTTATTTATCATGTGTATTAAAATTTTGTGGCTCAAACATGAAAAGTTAAGGTCAAAACCAAAATTTTTAGTCCCCCTTTCCCTAACTATGCCCCTTCCTATAAACCACACCTTTTAAACTAGTCATCAAATATTATAAACATGTATTTAAGATCTTGTAATAAAATGAAGCAATATTTAAGTCTTATTATCACTAGATGTCTTAAGTGAAGTCACTTAATAAAATATAAATTTATTTAAATATCTATTTCATTAACTTTATTTAAATAAGTCAATTTAATGTTGGGGCATGAGTCATGGTCCTTTATGTCTAAGAAGAATCTTAGAGTTGCATTATCAAGTTAATGATCCACTAAGTACGATTGTTAATGATGCACATTTATTCTCTTTTACCATTAATTCCCTTACTATTATCACTCATTTTCAAGGGTGATAGGTGGATTTATGTATAATGGTGATTGTGACATAATTTAAAATGAGAATATGACTATATTGAGCTTAGCAACTTCATTTTCAAGATAGTGTTACCTAGAAGGACCCCTAGATATGTGTTCTTTATTTTATAAGTATCCTCATGGTATGTGAACTATCCTTATCTAATCTTGAATTAGATTATTCATGGGATCTTTGTGGGATTCACCAAAATCAGTTATATAAATACCGATGATCCCATTTTCATAGCTTGCAACTATTATGGTTCCTCTTTAATGGTTTGTAATACCTCATAACAAATTTTAAAGGTTCACGGTACCCCTAAGATAATCAACCCATCTCCAAAATTTGTGGATAGGTGTATTTATATACGAGGAAGAGTATTTTAAGGTTTAAAGTTGATTTGAGTTTGTATGGTATGATTTCATAATCAATAGTCTTTAATTAGGCCTAGGAAACCTAATTAGTCTTGAGGGGTGTTGAGTTAGGTGTTCTCTAAAGAGAGATAAACTATGAAATTACCTACATGAGATATGTAATATAAATGGGTATCTGAATGTGGGTTTGGTTTGGTTGGGATATTTGTAGTTTACTCAGAACAAGGAGGTTTGCCTAAAAAAAAGCTAGTAGAAGGAAGGTGTCAAAGAAGAAAGAAGAGTTAAGTGAAGAGTTAAAGCTTAGGGGTTATTTGGAATGGTTGGATGCATGAAATGAGATGTAATTGAGTAAGTAGATGCTCTTATGATTATTATGTAAGGAAAAAATCAAATTAGCATGTAGACCTATGAAAAAACATAAGAAGATTGTAAAGAACAAATCAAGGATAAAGAGAGAGAACATGAAAATAGAGTATTCAAATAAAGATAGATAAATTTAATTTAAACTTAAAATTCAAATATACATAGACTAAATGTACATAGAGAATAAGTTTAACTTGAAATTTTACCTCTGTATAAGTAAATGGTGTCATCCTAATAGAGATAGATGCAGTAGTGGATGGCCAACAATCGGATCCAAATATGTAAACAATGACCATAATAAATCAAATGTTGTAAATGCTAACTATGATGATGAAGGCACCGTCACCTCCAATGATATAAAAAATGATATATATATAATTTAATTCTATATAAATTAATTGTTATCTAAATGAAATTTGTAAATATAACTTAAATTTAACATGGCATTTATATAAAATATACCTACATTTGTGTAGTGGTTGATGTTTGTACACCAAATGTGCGTGCCAAAAAATTATCACTCATAAGAATATTATCTAAGCCCTCTTAACCACTAGCACCATCATCATTAGAATTTCTTGTGCACATAGCTCCACAAGAACTATAAAGGTGATGTCAGGTGTGCATGATACGTGGTATATTTCTAGCATCACTCTATGAAATCCAACTCGTATGATGATCAAGTGTATCAGTGAGTGAAATAAGAGCATAGATATTGTATATCTCCATGACCTATTAAACGACATAGGGTATCTTAGAATCAAGAGGCTTTTGGATATAGATTTACACCAGCCGATTAGGTGCATGACATGGACCTAGTTGATCCTACATAGAGTCTTTATTTTGACCCTAAAACTCACTAAAATCAAAATAATTCAAAATATCATTGAGGAAAAACTCACAATAGAGTTTTCTAAAAAAATATAACATTACCTCATGGTTCTTACATGGTGGATAGTCAAACACCATCCACCATTGATCCCAAAATTTGTCTATGATTAAGTTATGTATACAGTAATGGATTGGAAAATATTTATCGATTACAAGAAATGGGGCATTGATGGTTGGGTAAAAAATAGGGCATAAATGAAATATTTTGAAATCTCTTTATTCTTGACCTAAAGTGCTAATAAATTTTTATCATAATATGCCCTAATATTATCCCTATATGAAGTCTATCTATCAATTTCACTCATTCTAGAGTCAATTTAACCTAATAAGGTCTCTAGGGAATTGGCTATTTGGGTGTGATGTGGGTTGGTCAAAGTGGGATCCCACATTCTCCCAATTAGTTCTTTAATTTCAAGTTTATCTCCCATAATATTATCAATTAGAATCTCCTGACTACCAAGGAGGTTTTGGGGAACTATAGGAGGGTTAGGTGGAGGGATAGGATGAAGAACAAGAGGGTTTTGTAGACGGTTAGGTGGAGGGTTAGGAGGAGGATCAATAAGAGGGTTCTATGGAGGGTTAGGATGGTTAACTAGATGATTTGTTCAAAAAAAAATTACAACTAAAAATTAGGGTTAAACAATGAAAATAATGAAAAATTAGTGTCAAATATGGAAGATTTATAGCAATTACCTCTCCTACATGGTGGAATCATATATCAGCAGCATTTTGGGATGAATTTGGTAGTTTTATAGCACTCTCTTATCTATTTCACCCAAAATGTGATTGTGGAAGATAGAGGAGAGTAAGGAAACTTGAATGTAAAATGAGGATTTTGCATTCAGGTTTCTCATTTTTTTTTGATACACAGGTAACGTGATTGAATTATTGTAAATGACAGTAATGCGATCACTTAAATAACATAATCATGTTATATTTTAATATAACATGAACACATTATATAATAATGTGACCACATTATGTCTTGGTAACATTAAGCCATAATTCAAATAACGCAATCATGTTATTAATTACCATGATTGTGTTACCTAAAAATTCCATGGAATTGTTCCCCAACTCCATGTAGTTACCCCAATAAAAACTTGAAAGAATTTTATTGACATGCTAAAGGAAGAATACATTCTCTAATCCACTTTGAATTTGATTACATCAATTTCCTACAATCATTCCAACACAAGGATCTATGACAAAACACTTTTTTTAAGGGAGACCAACCTAAGAAAGTCAACAAAACTTGAATTCTAACATGCCTTTAACCTCAAATAAATGCAAGAATAATTATAGTGACAAGTGGTGACTTTGACATTTCCAATAGGCCAATGAATAATTTCAATATTAGGCATAATAATCATTTATTGGGAAAACTACATCAAATCATGTACATACAAAAGAGAATAAACCAAATAACACTTATCTAAGTAACAAAACCACTTCAATAGAGACCTATGAGAAGTGTGAACATCTCTTCCATACCAAGTTGTGGGTCAAGGGTCAACCTCTTCATGTTATCATGGATAGTGTAAGACAAAATAACATCATTGCAAAAGCTACAACCTAACACCTTCATTTTCCCCCTCTTTTCATTCCAAGGCATACTCCTTGGGGTGGATTCAACAAGGTAAATATATATAGTTTTGGAGGTAATACACCTTCTAGTATAAATTTAAGCCTATCGAGGACACCTTCACTTATGACAATTTTTCCTTTTAAAGTTTTTGACATCCTATTAGGGAGGTTATTCTTGTATTATTGAGATGATACATATCAATAAAAAATAAAAAGTTATGATGCACACACAAAATATCGCTTATTCAACCTTTTGTAGTTAGCTCCAATGACCAAACTCACCTTAGTCTCTTATTAAAATTTTCATAAACTAGTCTCACACATGCATAATTTCATGTTGCTCATGGTCAATCCTAATAGATATGTGTAGGAAAGAAAGTAAGCATTTATAGTGCACCCAGTGAAATCAACGTCACAACAACATCTTGACAAGTTACTAAAGTAGCATAACAGAGTATTACTAGAACCTAAATTTATGCCCACACATTGTTTAGTAAAACTCCACATAGATTTTCTTTCTAGATCCCCTTTTAAAAACAACCCTTTATATCATAACTAAATCTAGGTGAATGAAAAATGTTGGTACTAAATAGAAGAGCTCTTTGATTAGGGCAAGATAAGACTTGGATATTATCCTTTCAAGAGTATAATAGTCTTCACACCTAAGAAGAATGGGTCATATTATCTCTCTATTGATTATCACTCACTCAATAAAATCATGGTGGAGAATTAGTAACCATAGTTATTCATTGACAACCTCTTTGACCATCTCTAACATGTCCAATACTTAACCCATATCAACCTAAAATCATGTTACCACCATTTTGTGGTTCATCCTAAAGACATATTGAAGACACCTTTAAAACATGAGAAGTATTATACGAATGGTTGGTTATGCCTTTCAACTAGACCAATGGACCAATAACATTCATGTGCTTGATGAAAAATATAATTAATAATTTCCTCAACTTCATCATCATCATCATCATCATATACTTGGATGAATTTATCATGTAGAACCAAACAAAGGAGGAGCATATGGATCACATCTCATGCTTATTAGACACCTTGCACCAACATAAGTTATATGCCAACTTCATAAAATTACCTTTGGCATTATGTAGATCTAATACCTAGGCTACATAATTAAACATAATTAAATCCTATGTTGTTACATGAAATTATTAGGTCATTCCCCTAGTTGCAACATGTTTTTCATATATGCAATAGGATTTGATAGTGAGTTTTGTGGGGGCTAAATCATACACATAGAACCAAATGAAGATGATAACTTATACCTCATGTTTACTTTATATTTTACTAGAATAAATAATTATATTATTATTTATTGAGTAATTAGTTCATATTTAATAATAGCATTGATGCATGGATGATATTGAGGAGGAAAAATGGAGAGGATTCATTCTGAAGGATGACTAGAATGAAGTTGAATAGGAAAGGCCACATGTAGAAGGTAATGGAAATGATGAGGTTAATGAAGATGAGATGGAAGTAAGTAAAAATATATTCTTAAGATCTATTTCATAGATTGGTTGAGGCACAATGGTGGAGGTTCCATGATTTTTTGAAAGTCTAAATCTTGAATTACTGATAGATCAGATAACTCACATAAAGGAATATTTTGAGATCAATGATATTAATGATCTGCAACATGTGAAGGTATTGTAGAATAGGTTTTGGGTCATGTGGCACTATGATGGAATAAATTTAAAATTTGATGATAAAAAGGGAAGGAAAAAGTAACTCGATGGGACCTAATGGTTTCAAAATTGTAGGGTTAATTTATATCAAAGGACTATCAGCTAGAACTCTTCAAAAAACTTCATAACCTAAGAAACAAGGATTTGTCTATCAAATAGTATATGGAATAATTTTAAAAAATAACTATCCAATCTTGCCATAGTGAAGTCAATGAGGAGAAAGTCACAAGATACTTAAATGGGTTGATTCTCTCTTCAAGAGAATCTAATATTGACACATGTGTAGGCCATGGAGGAGGCCTATTATTTTGCACTAAAGGTAGAGGAGAAGTTGTCATGCAAAAAAATTTAACAAAACCAAAGGTAATGGAATATTCACATAGGGAATACAAAGTAACGCATGAAGGAACATATAGATAAAATGTGAGAGCAATGTAACACATAACACCCTAGTGCCAGCACCAAAAGGGGCATGAAGGATTGAGCAAGATAACACATGGGAAAATGCATCTCACCCGTCAAGAAGATGAGGTAGATTAGTTTGAGGAAGGGGATGAGGATTCCATATAACATGTTATTAGTGTGGATTGATTGGTCATAATGTGTTTAAATACCCCAAAATCTAGGAAAAATAAGAGAATTGAGGCAAGTGTGCATGTCACACATGAGGATTAAGAATCTGTTGGGTCAATTGAACACTTTGAATAACTTAAGCATGGGGAAACACTCATTATGAAACACATATTTTTGAAATCACCAGAGTAGAATAAGAACTAGTGCAAAGAAAAACTATTCTTAGGATAATGGGCAAGTGAGGAGGAAAATATTTCAAGGTGATTGTGGATAGTAAAAGCCCCAATAATTTGGTCTTGTGTGAGATGGAGGAAAATTTGGGTTTAAATAAATTACAGCATCCAAACCCATATAAGGTATCATGGTTACAAAAGGGTCACCATGTGATATTAAAGTAACAACATCTTATGAAGTTTAACATTGATGCATATTGAGATGAAATATGGTGTAATGTAATGCCAATGGATATATATTAAATACTCTTGGGAAGGACTTGGCATTAGAATAAAAAGGCAATGCATGATATAATACCCAATACCTATCATTTAAAAAATAATGGTAAAAAATTCACCCTTATTCCACTAAGGGTGGAAGAAGAGTATTGTATTAGTAGTGTTTGTGCAATAGTATTGAAGGAATTAGGTAAGGAGATCCTAAAGATGGTAAAGGAGGAAAATTATTTGCACTCATAATAAGACCTATGTAAGGAAAGCATGATGATATCAATAAATATGAGGTCATTCTCTATTATTTAAGGGAGATATTAAACAAGTTCACCTAAATAGTGCAAAGCAACTTTTCAAAGTGACTATCACCATTGCACAATATAAGTCATCATATGGATTTGATTCCTATGACTAGTTTACCACATAAGGTGGTATCCTGAATGGCCCCATAATAAAATGGGGAGTTGAAACAATAAATGTGTGAGATATTGAATTAGGGGCTAATTAGATAAATTTTAAACTCATTTGCAATGTCATGGTCTTAACACCAAATAAGGGGGGAGAATTGTTCATGTGCATAGATTCAACATCCATCAAAAAAATAATGATAAAGTATGACTTTCCATTTTTGTGTCAGGATGACTTCATGTACTACTTAAGTTGAGTTAGATATCTCTCAAAAATTGAACTAAAAAGTGGATTTCACTATATCAAAACAAGGGAAGGAGAAAAATGAAAGACAACCTTTAAAACAAAATGAGGGTTTTATGAATGGATAGTGATGCCATTTGGTTTCATAAACATGCCAAGCACATTAATTAGTTTGATGAATGAATTATTAAAGCCATTTATATGAAAATATGTCATTGTATACTTGGATGATATCTTGGTCTTCAACAAGACTAAATATGAACACCTGACACACATTTGGAATGTGTTGGAGATGTTTCATAAGGAAAATTTACTAATCAATGTGAATAAAAAGCATTATTATGAAGATATAATCAGTATATTTAAGAATTTTTAATATCTAAGGAGTGACTTAATATGGATTCTAATAATGTCTGTGAAATAATGGAATGGCCATCACCAAAAAGTGTGTTTCACATGTGAATTTTCCATGGACTAGAAAATGTTTACTAGAAGTTTATTAAGAAGATCAAAAAAGTGTGTGAATCAATTATTTAAGTATTAAGAGGATAGCATAAGACATTAATTTGGACCAATGAATTTGAAAAAAAAATTTAGGGTTGAAGAAGAAGGCAATTGAGCAACTAGTACTAACACTACCAAACTGTAGCAAGGTATTTCAAGTATATTGTGATGTAAGTGGTACAATGATTGAGGTGATACTAAGCCAAAGGGGAAACCCATAACATACTTCAGTGAGAAGTTGACTGAAGCTAAATCAAAATATTTGGTTTATGAAAATAAGTTTCGCATAATTGTATAAGAACTAAATAAATGGAGACACTATTTTCTATCAGAAATTGTTTTATACACAAACCATTAGGCACTACAATACATCATCAATCAAGGAAAGTTGAAATAGAAACACATGAAATGGGTCAAGTTGTTGTGAACATTCATGTTAAATATATGAATAGAAAATACAACATGGTTATTGATGCTCTGAGTAGGAGAGCATTGGTGGTAAATTAAATGAGAGTGGAATTCATGGGGTTTGATTCCCTGAACATGCTTTATGCTAAGGATGGATATTTACAGGACACATGTAAGGCATGCACGAAACCCACAAATATGGATTAAATGTTTTGGTTAGATTACCACCTACAAGGGGTATTATTCAAAAGAACACATTTATGTATTTCATGAGGGTAAGTGCATGAAAATGTTTTTAAGGATAAATATGGTAGAGGATTAACAGATGACTTTGAAGTTATAATAAATTATCACAACTAGCATAAGGATATTACTAGCTAATGATGAATACGAATATGCAAAAATACATGTGAATATGTATAATGTTTTAAATAATGAAAGGAAAGAATCATACCACATGGTTATACAAAATGATGTCAATTCTAAGGAAGCCTTGGGATAATGTAATCATGGATTTTGTGTTGGAATTTCTAAGAATGTAAAGAGGGAATGATTCAATCCTAGTTTTTCTGTATATATTCTCAAAATTGGAACATTTCATCGCATCCAAAAAGACAAGTGATGCAATGAATATTTCCAACTTATTATTTAAGGATATTTTGAGACTATGGATTTCTACACATTATTATATCAGATAGGGACACTAAGTTTGTAGGGAGTTTTTGGTAAACATTATGGAAGAATTTGGGGACAAAGGGTGGTTTTAGTTTAACATGCCATTCGTAGATGGATGGAAAAATTGAAGTAGTGAATAAAATCCTTGGAAAACTACTAAGATGTTTTGTAAGTTATAAGCCCAAACAACAGGACATGGTATTGGCATAGGTAGAATTTACCTAGAATAATTTTGTTAATAGGAGAACTAGGAAAACAAATTTCTAAATAGTAACTGGAAACAGTCCTAGGGGAGTTATGGAGCTGAGGAATGTCAGTGAGATGAATCAAAAGAGTATAGAAGCAGATAATTATGTAGAATATATATGAAAAATACATGGGTAAGTCTAAATAAAATTAGAGCAAATTACTCTTAAGTACAAGAAGAATGTATAGATGAAAGGTGCAAAAATAAAAAATTTGACGTAGGAGATTTAGTGTTGTCACACTTATGTAAGGAAATATTTATGAGGGGAACCTATAATAAACTTAAGATGGATAATATAGGACCATGTAAGGTATTGTGAAAATTCTCAACAAATGCCTATGAAATAGAGTTTCTATAAGAACTAGACACATCACCCATATTTAAAGTGTAATATTTGTATGAGCTTCACGAATAATGATCAAATGAAGAAGTGGAAGTGCATATACCACATTGGAGGGAAATTTTTCTAGAAAGGAAGAAGGAAGAAATATATGCCATATTAGAATCTAAGATCATGAAAAAGATGTGTAAAAAGGAATACAAAAAGTAGCTCATAAAGTGGAAAGGTTACACAGTGAGGTTGTAATGTGGTTAGACCTTGCTAAGATTGGTCATTATATCCATCCTCTCAAAGACTTCAAATTTCGAGATGAAACTCAATTTTTAAACTACCTAGGGTGTTTTTTGTTGGAACATCTCAATTATAAGGGAAAAAATTGCATCATATCAGGGGATTACTCCTATATTTTTTAAAAGCATAGTGCACAAAGTAATCAAATAGTGTGTGCAAAAACAAGCTAAACAACACATGGATTAAGGCACAGAGAGAGAGAGAGCGAGAGAGAGAGAGAGAGAGAGAGAGAGAGAGAGAGAGAGAGAGAGAGAGAGAGAGAGAGAGAGAGAGAGAGAGAGAGAGAGAGAGAGTGTGTGTTTGATGGCATAAGGTATTGCATAGAACTGAATAAGTAAGTATCATGGAATATCTAAGTTAGATTAGTTTAACTAATGCTACAAAAACCTACAAGGATATTATATAGACTCCAGTCTAGTACACATAAGATACAAGTCAAAATGATAGGTAGAAGATTAAAATTTTATGCACAATCAATCCTGAAAAGTAGTTGGGATTTTGGTGGCACTCTTTTTTAGGAAGATATAATTCTTTAATAGCCCTCTCAAAATGGTAAAAGTACATCACTAATTATATTTTATTAAGTTTCATGGTCGAGGGATCTATAATGATAGACTACAAAGACAACTCACTATGAAGGTATCAAATATATTTATAAAAGGAGATGTCTAAAAATGTAGAAGAGGAGGTGAGAATAAGTTGAATAAGATGCTTGAGACAATTAACCAAAATGGAGGAAAAACTTAAGTGTGGCTTGAGTATTTTTATGTATCCTAAGTGCAAAAAAAACCTATAGCTTTGGCTATGAATATATGAATATGTATATATTTTATAAATTTGTTTTGTTAAATAGAAAATAATAATATTATTTCTTAAATTATTTTT